>VZRO01007452.1:220535-264971 GCA_013397915.1 Daphoenositta chrysoptera | reverse complement strand
CGGGCCCGCCCGCCCGCGCCATCCGCTGCCTCCGGCTGCTGCTACCGCGGGTTTAAGAGCCCCCAAAAAACCAGCCCGGAGCGGGGCCGAGAGCCCAGCCGGGCGCGGTTGCGGGTCCCGGGGGGCGGAGGAGCATCCCTGCAGCGCCGGTGCCCCGCATCCTTGGAAAATCGCCTCTGGCTGGGGGCAGAGCACACCACAAGTTGGGATTTTCCGCAGGGAAAAAGGGGCGACTCCCGGTGCTGCATCCTTCCCTTGGGAGCGGGGATGGGACGAGCCCTCCCGCAGCACGGCGCTCCTTGGCAGGGCGGGGGGCAGCGGGGACCCCGGCCGGGAGAAGGGGGGGCCCAAATGCGTGCGCCCAGTGCAGGGTGATGCCGTTCTGGCTCTGCTCCCTCTTCTCAGGCACCTTTAACTCTATTAGTTTGTGCGGTGTTTGATGCTGAGCTGCCTGGAGCTCCGTGTTTATCCCGTGTTTTACACCTGAGCAGACGGTCCATCGAGTCCCGGAGCCCAGTCCTGCCCCGCGGTGAAGCGCTGGGTCACCGGGAGCTGCTGTCGTGTCCTGCCCACGCTCTGTCCCTGCAGGTCACCTCCCGGGATGCCGGAGAAGGGAGGGATGTGTGGTGTTTTGTTTCTGGTCTTACGAGCATCCCGCTATCCGGTTTACAGGCTCCCGGGGAATGGAAGACACTGCTTGGAGTCGGGAGAAGCAGACCCGTGGGTGGTGGGTCTGGGGAGGGTGACAGCGCTGCCCATCCAGACCACTTCCCACCTTTAATCCTCTGCCGGGTGTGGTGCTAAGGAATACCACTGGTTGCCTCAGCAACAGCTATTAAACCAGGAGAAGGGTATGACATTTATTTAGCGTTGTGGATAGAGCTGCCATCTCATTATTACCGTCTGTGGCAGCTCCTGAGGGCAGAGACAGCTGCTGCAGGGTGGGAGCCAGGGCTGCTCCCAGGCAGCCTCTGCCGCGCTGCCCTTCAGTGCCCGCCTTGGCTCCCTCCCGGGGCCCTGTGCTGGGGGAAAGTGGAGCTGGTACCTCCGGGAGCAGAGCTGGGGCTGTGCCGTGCCCTTCTGCTGGCTTTTGGGGAGATAACGTGGGCTTGGTGGATGCCTGAGGGAGGGAAGGGGTGCCCTGGAGAAGTGTTTGAGAGCCGGGTGTTTGACACGCTCCGAGCTCTCTCCAGCAGCCCCTCGGGGCTGGCACAGAGCAGAGGCTTCCTCCTGGTGGTCCCATTCTTCGGGATGTTGGTGTGGATGTGGGTTCCCTGCCCGTGCAGGTACCAGGTGGTTGCCATTCCCTTGGGATTTGCCTTCCACTTGCCCTTCCACTCCTGCTGGAAGTGCTGAACCTGGACAGGGGCTGGGTCTGTGGGTGCACAGCCACACAGGTGGGGGAGTCCCTGTGCTCCCCACCTGGGCTTTGCTCTGGTGGGAATTAAAAACCTTGGGAAACATGATCCTGTAGGTTGTGGAGTTAATTATTTAGCACCATCCCTCAAACCAGGAGCAGGTGGGCATTCTTGTGCCTGTTGCTCCCTGCTCTTTAGGCCTGTTTTGCTCATGTTGTTGGTTTTTCTTCCTCTCCTAGGCTGACCTCAGGTTGAGTCAGGAGCTTGTGCAGACTCCAAGGAGCAGTAGAAAGGGCCAGCTGCAGAAATCTCCTGGGCTTTTTCTTCCCCACTCCCAGATTTTTAACCTTTCTCAAACCTGTATTATTCTCATTTCACGAAACCATGCCTGGTTTTGCTCCAGCCAGGGCCCTTGGTGAAGGTGAGCTCAGCTGAGACCAGGGACAGCCAGGGCTGTCCTTGGGGAGCTGTGCCACATCTGTCAGCCCAGGGCCATAACTGAGCCAGGCAACCACTGGGAGGAAGGTCTGATCCGAGCAGGGACAGAAGCAGTAAACTGGAATTAGCCAGGGCACTGAGCAGCCCTGGGTGTTTGGCTGTTGCCATGGTTAAGGCACTGGATTCTGGAGCAGTCCTGTGCTGCAGTGGATGGGCAGGCTGAGATCAGCTGTGTTATCTGTCACCATCTTCTTCCTCCCCCCACCCCAGCCCCATATGGTTGTAATAAATCAAACCAACCCTGGAAGCTGCAAAATTGACTTTTTGTCAGCAGGCTGCAAGGAAAGGAGTGAGGTCTGACTTTGTGAGGCATCCTGTGTCCTGTTGTGCAGGGCGAGCAGCGTGACCAAAATTCTCTGATTTTTCTTCAGAGATTTTATCAGATGGAATGAGCCTTCTTTTCAAACCCAGAGCCTGGAAAACCCAGGTTTGGAGGGGCGTGGGTTTTCAACTAGAAATTTTCTACTTCTTTTACAAGTTTTGTTTTTAACAGAGGAGAATCCTGAGGTGTTTTTAGCTCCCTCCAAGCAGCTGCAGGGCACAGAGGGAGGGAAGCAGCTGTTACCTGTGCAATCCACCTGCACACGTGTCCCTGGAGTGTGAGCTGAGTGAAAGGCTGAGTGGTGTATGAAAGCAAACAGTCATCTTGGTCGTTCTTCTGCAAAAACTTAGTTTATGTTTAACTTGCCACTCAGGAAGCAGCTCTGAGTCTTTACTCCTCAATAACTGTTGAACCTGGATTGAACATTGTGCTGCCTGTTCTTCTAAAAATTCTTTTAGAAATTGGGTTTGGCCATAGTCTGCTTGTCTTCTACCAGATACACTGTTTATTTTTCAGTAGCTGGAATGGTTGTCACTGTGTGGCTGTTGACTAATTCCTTCATCATGTGTCATGGGAACAACAGTCAGTCTCTTCCTCCCACCCTTTCAGAGAAGCCCCTGCTTTGCAGCCCTGTTGCCTGGTTTTTGGCTAAATAACACAAATGACTGGTAAGAGCAATGTTTTTGCAGCTTGGGTTTGTTTTTCTGGGTGCCCGCCGTTCCGAAATATCAGATTGCAGGCGTCAGTGCCAGCGATTTCATTCTGGATGGGTAGAAAATTGTAAATTAATTTAATGTTACTAGGATTTGAAAAATTAATGTTGAGAGCTTTAAGTGTTCTCAAGGCCAGTTTATAAAAAATAAAAAAAGGGGAAAAGGCCTTTGTGTAGCTGTCGAAAGTGTTCAGGCAAGATAAGGACGAGGCTGATGAGCTGCAGGTTGGTAATGAGAGCTGCTGTTGGCAGAGGGACCCTCTGATGTCTCTCAAGCACCCAGGGCAGCCTTTTTCAGATGCTTCTGTACCAAGAGAGAACAGAGGGCCCTTTAATGCAGCATTTCTCGATTGCCTGCATCGATCTGCTCTGAAGAGCAGCGCTGATCACTGGGGACCATTTCCTCTCCTGCTCAAGATAAAAGCAGGGCTTTGCACAAAGAGCTCTTGTGCTCCAGAAACCCCTGGCTTGAGCCTTCATCCCCAGAGCAGGTTTTGTGCTGCTCTTCCCCCTTCCTCACACCTTCCCTGTGCTGGGGGACCCTCTGCTCCAAAATATCCTCCCCCTCCTGGCGTCCTGGCTGTTGCCATGGAAATACCTGGCTTTGCACGGATTCAGGACTTCAGGGCAATTTGGAGCTGGGAGTTGGTTTCAGGATCATCCTTTGCCACGTTTTAGTGACTCCAAAAGACTCCTCAGGGTGACACCACTACCTGGGAAAAACAGGGGCTTTGGGATGTGCTGAGAGCAGAACCTGGCTCTGAGGTGGGGTGCTGGAAACACAGAAATGACTAAAGTTTTCCTCAAACGTTTCCTTAAATGTCTGTATTGAGCATTTACAGCGAGCAGTGCCAGCAGTGCCCACAGATGGCGTGGAAATGTGCGTTTGACAAGCACAACCGGAATAGAACCAGCTATAATGTGATCTTAGGCAGCTTAAATTAGTGTTGCAAGCACGGATTTTTGGCCAGAAGTTGATGCCCTGTGAAGAAAGTCTGGTGCAAAACACCATCAGCAAATACACGCGGCTGGGATCACCCCTGTGTCCCCCAGGGTGCGATGTTGCATTATGGATCCTTCCATTAATATATTTTAAATTCATTTTGCAGCAAGCTGCACAAATACTCAGAGTTCTTCTCCTCCCTTATCCCCCAAGGAGCCTCATCCCAGTCCCCAGCTGTGAGCACACACGGTTCCTGGGGAAGGGCTGGCCTGGAAATCCCTCCCGTGTGTCACATGGAGGATCCCTCAGCTGCAGGAGGTGCCATGTTTTATTCAGCAAGTGGTGATAAATAATTAAGTAAGACTTTTAGAAAAGCCAAAGGTCTCCGTGGGCAGGAGTGTGATCGATGTTTCTGTGGCAGCAAGAGTGGGGAGCTGCCAAATGGCTTTCAAGGCAAGTATTTGGTGCCATCAGAGCTGTCCCTGTGCTGTCCCCTCGTGCCAGGGGCCACCAAAATCTCTGGTGAGAGCCCTGAAGTCTCTGGGTGTAAATGGTGCCTGTGCCCTGTGTTTTAACTGACCCGAGCACAATTAATTGGGATTTTTTTTAGTGGTCAGCCAGTGAACTCTTGCAGAAGTGGCTGCAGCTCGGGGTGGTGCTGAACAGCCTGTCTGGCACCTGCTTTTGGGATCATCAGGGTGTTTGGTTTTGGAAAGATGAGGAACGTGGTAACGCGGGAGAAACGGGAAATCCTGCAGCGCCGAGTTGGAAAATGAATTTTGTCAACAAGTCTGCTAAAAAAGGGTGTTGTAGCAACAAGACAGGCAACAGGCAGAGATTTCATTTTCGAATGAGAAGATAAATCTGGTTGGTGAGAGGTTTCAGTCTGAGAAGTTCTGCTTTAGCTGATAAAGTGGCTTTAGCTCCAGCATGGGCAGTGTGATTGAATATCCCGGGATTTCCATCCACCATTCCCTGCACACAGAGATTCCAGAAGGATTTGGGGTTTGGAATAATATCCTGGGGCCGAGCAGAGATTCTGCACTTGCTTTGCCTTGGACACCTTTGGCACATCCAGGAAAACCAGGCTCACATTCCTGCTGGGAAATATTCCCCTGCAGTGCAGGGGAGTCTGTTTGTCCTTGCAAATCCAACCCTGCCTGGAGATGTCCTAATATTGGATCTCGGTGATCCTTCAGCATTTCCAAACACCTGGGAAGTGCCAGTGCTGCAGTGCTCCATGGACACGGCTCCAGAGCATGGAGCTGCTTCCTGGGGAGGTTTTTCCTGGGAAGAGACCTTGGTTGGGAGAAGCAATTACAGGAGAGCTCAGACTACAGCAAGGAATGCCCACGTGCACTCCTTGCACCAAAACTGACACGGAAAATGGGATTTTTTTCAAGTGCAAGAATTAACTTCAAACACATAATCAAAGCAGCACTTAAAGACCGTGATGAGAACGAGAAAACGGCAGCTTGGGAAAGAATTTGAAAAGCAAATGTATAAAAGCAAACCAAGTTTAAAGCCTCTTTCATCAATGGCCTAGGGTTTTTTTAATGTTTTTTTTTTGTTGTTGTTTGTTTGAGGGCTTGATGATTCTCCTGGGCCAGGTGGATTGAACAGGAACAGTGAACGTGGAAGTGCTGGGTGAATGGTTGGGCTCAATGATCTTGGAGGTCTCTTCCAACCTGAACAATTCCATGATTCTGTGATGAACTCTGTGATTCTGAGGGGGTACAGGCAGTGCAGCTTCCTGGCTCTGGTCTTGCAGCATCTCATCCACCCAGTCTGACACCCTGTGTAGAGGTGGATGTTCAGAGACAGCAGGAACCTTCTTCATCTCCATCTTCATCTTCACCTCTATTTTTTGCTGTAAATCCTTTGGGTTTGGGATGGGATGGGATCCCATGGCTTTGGCTTTAGTGTGTGGCTGCTGTGCCACATTTTTTGCTCATCCAAGTGTTTTTTGGTCCTGGATCTGGTGACCAGGCCTGTTCCTGGGAGCATCCCCACAACTGCCCTCAGCCTGAGGCAACGTGAGCGAGCTTGACCCTGGAACAGGACTGGGAAAAGGATCTCCCTGGGGACTCCATTTGCATCTGGCTTGATGTAAACAATTTCTCAGAGTTACGAGCATGGAGGGGCTGTGCTTCCATAGAAATGCCTTAATCAGCAGTGAAAGGCTTTGCAAGAGGCATGGCAGGAAAACAGAGACTGCAAACATCCCTGAACAGGAGGATGGCAGGAAAACAGACTGCAAACATCCCTGAATAATCCAGAGAACAGGTTCTATAGGGAAAAAATCCAGCCAGGTAAAACAGTTGTGAGCCAATATTGCCTTGGACTAATTAAACCTGGAGCTCTTGGCTTGCTCCTGGTCCCTGCACCTCGGTGCTGGCTGTGGCTGTGGTAATATTTGGTTTGTTCCAGCAGTGTAAATGACAACAGGGCTGGGTGACAGGAAAACTGGGCTTTGGATGGGAATTTTGTAGCAGAGAAGTCTAAGCCTTCATCCCTCCCTGGGGCCTGGGGTTGTTGGAGAGGTGAGGGTTTGATTTTGCTTTCCAGGGGGACTTGTCCTGTGCTCACAGCTGGAGCCAGGGCTGTTTGTGCTGTTGTGGAATTCTTGGTGATATTCCTCTGGAGTTTACCTACAGCTAAATTATTAGTTACTGTTTTAATTTCCTTTCTAATAAAAGAAGAGCAAATATCTCATTTCACTAGGCTGGCATGAGATCCAGAGTGGGCAGCTTCATCTGTTGGGATTGTTCTGGCTACAATCTGAGAATTAGCATTAAAATGCTGGAATGCAGCACATTCAGAGGCTGTTCAAGTCTTCTCCGTGGAGGGAGCCAAGCTGAGCTGATGTTCCCGTCCCCGGGGTGTCACAAGCTCCCAGCAGATTTGGGAGCACGTGGCAGATCCCAGCTGTGGTGGTGATCCCAGCTGGCTGTGGAGGGGCTGCTCCGAGTGGGAGAGTCCTTTGGGGTCTGCAGGCAACAGCACGGCAGATCTGTCAGGAGTTTTGGGGTTCTCTGGCTCGGAGCTGTCATACAGATGCCAACTGTGTCTGCTTGGGCAAACGTTAAGATGGTTTTGTTGGAGAATTTTCTTGGTACTGAGAGAAAGTTGGGGTCTCTTGGCTCTATTCCCTGGAAGTGTTGATTCTGTTCTCTGGAAGTGTCCAAGGCCAGGTTGGACAGGGCTTGGAGCAGCCTGGGATGGTGGAAGGTGTCCTGCCCATGGCAGGGGGTGGCACTGGATGAGCTTTAAGCTCCCTTCTCACACAAACCATTCCAGAATTCCAAGATATCCCTTGTTTTCTGTTACAAGGCCGTGTCTGTCTGTCCATCCTCTGCCTCCTGGGCTGGTGTTTGTATTTGTCACATGCCAGGTGAGTGCCCTTGTTGCTGTGCCCTTTCCACTCCCAGTCCTTTAGACTTCCTTGATTTATTTTTAGCGCTACAACCTCAGCCAACGCAGTGCATTTTTTTTTACTTTTAATGAGTAATTTTCCACTAAACTGTGTCTCTTGGAAGGTGTTCTGTTTGTGCCTCGAGCGTGCAGGTGGTTTGTGCAGGGTTGGCACTGAAATGCCCAGTCAGAGCCGGGTCCTGCTGTCCTGGATCTCCCCAGGCCCTGGACAGGCAGATGGTCACTGCCCTGGGGAAGGCCCTGTGGCCGGAGTCACTGCAGGCATCGTGTCAATATATTGACATTTCAAACAAATATTTGAGTATGCTGCTTATATTGCAATATTTCCGGATTGAATCAGAAGGTGGTAAAGACAAAACTCTGCCCGTTGATTCTCAGGTGTATTTGGGGTGGGGGGTTAAAATCCTGATATCACCAGTGCTGCCACGAGTGTACATTTAATATCTGAGTGTCATCATTTTCTGGGAGATCAGGTGGATGTGTGAGAGAGAAGTGCTGTGCCCTGCTGGCAGAGGAAGCTCAGCCTGCCTGGGCGAGGGTCAGGAGCCATCTGGACAAGGGTGGCTCAGCCAGCTGGGAGAGCCAAATTTCAGGGAATCCCTGAGGGCCCCAAGATGTGAACCTCCCTACCAGGACTGCTCAGGGATGGCGTCTGGGCTGGGCAGGCTTCCAGAATGTCTTTGGTGGACACGTGGAATTCCAGGTGGAGGAGAAGGGGCAGCTCTGGGCATCACCTGGGCACTGGTGGACACGAGGGGTGTGGTGCTTCCCATCCCCGATCCACCCCTGCAGCCAAAATCGAGGGATGTGTGGGAGACAGAACCTCCTCTCCTCTTGCTGGGACTTGCTCTGTCCCCGTTTCTGTGGCTGAAGTGTAAAATAAAAGGTTGCTGGAGCAGAGACCCCTGAGTGAGGGTTGCAGCTGCCCCTTCCCTGCTGCCCAGCACGGGGCGCTGGGACAGGAGGAGAACGCTGGGTGGGAGGTGAGGAGTGAAGGAGCACCAGGAGGTGCCCTGCCCAGGGACAGCCGCAGTTTTGGGACACAACAGAGGGCTGAGGTGGAGGATGGAGCTCTTTTACGGTGCCCGGGGTGTTCCTGCAGGCGGAGTCACCGCTCTGAGCGCGGGGTTGGGATGTGGGAGGTGCGGGAGGTGCAGGAGCTGCATCACTGCTGTGCCAAGAGGAATTTCCCAGCGCTCTGAGCCTCCTCCAGTCCCGAGCTCCTCATCTCGGTGACATTCCTTGCTGGGACTTCCTCAGTACCAGCTCAGCCGAGCTGCTGGCATCCAGGGAAGTCTCAGTGCTCCGTTAGTCACCGAGCAGGGCTGGCATCTCACCTGTTAAAAACGAGGTCCAGTCTCCTGTTAAATTTAAAGGTTTTTAATAAAAAAAAAAAACCAATAAGGGACAAAAGATAGAACAAAAGGATTACAGCATCCAGGTGATGCTGGGTACCCTTGGCACAGAGCCAAGAGCACAACTGCCCTGGTGAGACACTCTCTTTATATACATTTCTATTGCATCAGCCTGTTGCATAGTCATAGGCAAATATGTATATTCATACTTTTTCCCGAAAAACCCATGGCCTTTAAGGTATGTGAAGAATTCTTTTGTGTGTTGATTCTTGGAAGATTTGTGGATAGAGATGTCTGGTAACAGGAGTTTGTCATATCGTGCTTATCTGAGATTGTCCTGGGGCTGAAGTTATCACTTCTGTGTTTATCTGAGATCGTCCTTGGGGCTGGAGTTATTACTTCCTGGGGCTGCAGTCATCACATCTGTGCTTATCTAGTTAAGCTTCTAGTTCGTTAGTTGCATTTCAACATATCTTTGGTTAGTTATTTTTCAACTATCTCTAAGGTAGAACAAAAGAAAAAGCATTTAATAATGGTTACATTTCTACGACATAAGGGTTAATATTATACACATAGCATTCATTATTTGCGAAAAGCCAACACTAGAATATGTATTTATAACACACCTGAGGGCTCTGACACAGAGCAGCTCTTGGCTCACAGAGGACTCTTCTCTTAATCCATGCTCAGGGTTTCCTTTATTGAGCTGTCAGCCGTGCATAACTTTGATTATACCTTGCAAAGGAGATTAATTCCCCAAATGATGCCATTAAAGGTCTCTCATTCATGCAAGGTTTGCTTGGCCAAGTCTTGACCTGCTGTATTTCCCTCCTCCCTGTGCCCTCAGGGAGAACACCTTGCTAAGCACGGCTTCCTTCACACCCACAGCTCTGCACTGGCAACACTTTTCCCTGCCTTTTCCAAAACCAGGATGTTATAGAGGCACTGGAAGTTGAGATCCAGGCATGCTGACAGCTGTGTTTAAAAGGAAAAGTGGTTGGGAACTGCATGTTTAAGGAGCAAAGATTAAGCTGGACTTTGGCTGGTTGTAGCAGGATTAGGGAGAGTGACAGCTGGGGATGGAAGTCACCACTCTGCTGCCAAGACCTGACCTGGCAGGACTGACCTCCCATCTGCTCCCTGCAAAAATTGCCCTCCTAATTTATGTGGGGTCCTGTTTGTTTTTGTCCCCTAATCGTGCCCCTGATGAGCACTGACAGCTTCCTCTGGATCAGCTGAGTGCCAGTTGTGAGTCAGAGAGGGCAGAGCTGCTGGCACTGCTGTGCAAATGGAATTCCTGGGCACAGCTGGTGCCAGGTGATCACTGAATTAGGCATTGATGGAGAGTTGCAGTCATTTGGGACATCTGTGTCACAGGAAATTTGTCAAACAAAACGAGAGAACAGAACAATGCTGTAAAAGCCTTAAATACGAGATTTGGGTGCCTTTATTAGATGAGTTTTATCTAAATGATGCTCAGTTCCCTCAGTTAGTTCTCGGCTCATCGTTTTCCTACTGTGAAGTTTCTCAAAAGTGAAACAACCCTCTTTTTATACCTAACTTTTTGAAACAGCTGGTGATGCTCAGCAGGCAGAGCTGCACCAATCCTCTGTGAGAGCTCCTGTGCCATTGAGAAAACCTGGGAGCAGAGGAGGTTCCTGTGCACCCACCCCACTGCAGGTCTCCTTTCTCTGCTCCATGGCTGAAATTCCACGTTTTCCCTGACTGCCTCTGTCCTGCAGGTGAAGCAGATCATGGAGGAGGCTGTGACGAGGAAATTCGTGCATGAGGACAGCAGCCACATCATTTCTTTCTGTGGTGAGTCTCCTGTGCTGGCCTGGACTGGGGCTTTTGGTGCTGGGCATTCCCTGTGCCGTGTGCCTTTCCTGGGAACCAGGCATTCCTGGGAACACGCTCCAGCTCCAGGACCTTGGGCTGGGGAACTGGGCAGTGCCAGAGGATGGATTATTCTGGCAGAGGTCAGAGTCCCTGAGGTCTTTGTGCTTAAAATATACAGGGATTTGTCAAAAGAGGGAGGAGTGCTGGCAGTGCGTGCAGCCATTGAGGAAGGACTAGAAATAATATTTTATTTTTAAATTCCCCTGAGAATTGATTCAATTGAAAGTCTGTCAAGTCCAAATCTTCCTTTGCTGCTACAGAATAGGAGTTTATGGAAGGGAGCCTGAAGGCTGGGCTTTCTCCTTTCCTCCTGGGCCCTCACATCAAAGGCACTCCGGAGCCTGTTCCCTCTGTGCGGCGTGGAAAGAGCAGAGCAGACTTCCAGGTGTGACTCATTCCCTGCTTTTCTGTGCAGCACGAGGCTCCTCAGCCTGGGATTATTTATAGGCTCCTGCAGCAGGGAGCTGAGGCATCCAGGCACGAAGGGCTCCTTGGTCCCTTCTGGTGTCCCCCTCCTGCTCCGTCTCTGTTCCTCTCACTGCAGTGGTTCGTGCACCTTCCTCGGTGTTGTGGCTCTCCAGGAGCTGGGTGAGCTTATAAATAACCTCTCTCCCTGGCAAGCAGAGCATGCTGCGAGCCTGGCTCTGGCTGCCAGAGCTGCCCTTTTCCCTGGAGAGAGCTGCCTTCCCAGCAGAGCCCTCCTCCCGGAGCCCTCTGCGCAGCCAGCGGAGCGCAAACCCCTCCGGATGGAGCCCGTGGTCTGGCAGGGAAAGGCAGCAGCCCCCGTGGTGCTGGGAGGGGGGTTTGGAGCAGACAAACACGAGCTGGCATCTGTCACGTCCAGGCTGCCCTGGGAGGCTGATGGGGCCGTGGGAGCTCAGGGTTTGGTGTCCACGTCAGCCGAGGATGCTCAGCCCGAGTGGTTTGAATCACATCAGAGCTCCGGGCAGCTCTGGAGTGTCTTCAGTCTTTAGCCAGGAGTCAAAGCTCCCTCCTCACCTGGGTGTAGCTGAACAGGGCCCCTGCACCACGTGGCTCTGCTGTAGGTTATGTCCTGAGGGATGGGGAGAATCTCTTCAGTGTCTGTTTGCAGTGGTGACACCACTGAGCTCCAAAACTCACCTGATTTAAAAATCCTACCATTGCCCCTGCATTTAGTAGAGCACGGGGAGAGTGTTTCCTGTGGAAGCTGCACGTTTCCCTGGAGTTCTGCCAGCAGGAGTGGTGTTTAGCATAGGTTCAGATGTGGTGTTGGGAGCAGATGCTGCTGACAGCTCTGTCTCGATGCCGTGTGCCAGAAGCCTTTCAGGAGTTGGGATTTCTCCCTGCCTGGCAGGAGCTGGGATGTGCTGCCCGTGACCTGAGCACAGCGAGAGCACCAGTGCTCCCATTTGTCCGCTGGGAATTTGGAATGGAACTGGTGGCACTGGGAGCTCACAGAGGTTCTCCCTCGGGAATGCAGCTGGGCAGGAGCAGCCCTGGCTGCTCACCCGCTGTGGTACGTGAGCTTTCAGGACCTGCCTGAGCTGGCCACTCCAAACGGGCACCCCTGGGTGCAGTCCCAGGCAGGTGGAGCTGTTTGTCCCTTGTATTTCAGCCACGGAGCATAGGAAAAATGAGGGAGATTTTGGGTTTTCTGGCAAAGCCGTGGAGCAGTTTGGGTTTTATCTTATTTGCAGCTGCACGTAATCCCGGGGCAGGTGAAGCCCTCTGGGCTTTGGGAGGCTTTGTGCAGGGCCTGGTTTCAGAGCCAGCTGTCCATGCAGTGGCTCTGCCTGGCTGCTGGGGGTCAGCAGGGCTGGGCTGCCCCAAATCTGTTGTTGTTGTTCTGCCAGCACGGGCCGTGCCTCGCCGGCCCTCGGATGCTGCTGCTGGGCACCCAGCTCAGGCACAGCACGGAGCAGGGCAGGATAATGAGCCTCTCACAGCCTGGGAGCTGCATGGAATGCCTTTTTCCATGTCTCCATGGAGTTGTTCAGCTGCAGGGAAGTGTGCCTTTCCAGGCAGGAGGTGAAGGATCATCTGGTGGGCTTGGCTCAGCAGCGCCAGCTTCCCGGGGAGGAGGGAGCAGAAGCTCCTTGTCAGACCTGGATCGAGGGCCTGAGGACTGTGGGTCCGTGTGATTTTCCAGTGCTTTGATCAGCCTGTTTAATCAGTCTGTGTTTGGCACTAGACATCCATCCTGAGCCCTCCCAGGGGACTTTGGGAATGAGCTGCCGGTGGAGCCTGTGCGTGTCTTTCTGTGGAGTCATCGCTGCTTCCCGGGATCCCTGCTCACCATGGCAGGACAGGGAATGTGTTTGGGGCTGTCTGGGCACTCACTGGGGTTTGGTGAGTGCCTCTGGGCAGAGTCCAGGACATGGAGTCAGGCAAAGCCTTCCACAGGGACTGAATGAATCCCCGTGTCCCCGAGTGCTCACAGAGTCACTGCTGAGCCAGGAGGGTCCCCAAAGCCAGACTGAGCTGCTGGCATTGCCCGTGGTGTATCCCCACATTCTTTGTTCCTTTCAGTTTTTCAGAAAAATGTTTGTATGGATACAGATTTTTTGGGGAAAACTGCCCCATTTCCCGTGCTGCTTTAGAAACCCTCAGTGTGCCTGTCCTGGCTCCTGAGCTTTCTCCTCCTCACTCACACCATCCCAGCACAGGGAGTGAAACCTCCTGTTCCAGCCGTGCCCATCCCTCAGATTGGGCTGAAGGGAAAACATCAGGGAGAGGCTGGTTTCTCCACAATCCACGAGAAACCCACAAGGAGAGTGTCAGCCTGTTTGCCCAGCACAGCAATTACCCTGCCTGGAGAAGCTGTGATGTTAATTCCCATGTGTGATGGGATTACAATTTCCTGAAGCCAAGGTGGGGATGTCTCTGCCTTCAAATTTGCTGTCTGAGGAGTTTTAGGAGCTTGTGGCTGCCCCATCCTTGGAAGTGTTCAAGGCCAGGCTGGACAGGGCTTAGAGCAACCTGGTCTAGTGGGAGGTGTCCTGATGAACAGTCCTTTTCTGGATTCCTTGTAGTCCCCTCAGATCCTGGAAGCTGCTGTGAGGTCTCCACACAACCTTCTGTTCCCCAGGCTGATCAGCCCCAGCTCTCTCAGCCTGACTCCACAGGGAAGGTGCTCCAGTGACGCTGAGCTTGGCTGGGCTGGGTAGATCAGGATGCCATCGATGTGCCAGTCACTCACAGAGTTGGGCTCGGTGATCCCTGGGGGTGCTTCCAGCTGGGAATATTCTGATGCTGAGGCCTGTGCTCTGCTGCAGCTGCCGTGGAATGCTGCGTGCTGTTCGGGCTGAAGCGGAGGGCGGCCGGCTTCCTGCGCAGCAACAAGATCGCAGCACTGTTCATGAAGGTGGGCAAGAGCTTCCCCCTGGCCGAGGAGCTCTGCAGGAAGGTGCAGGACCTGGAGCAGCTCATTGAGAACGCGTAAGGCACCGGCGTGGCTGCCAATCCTCTCTGCTCGCTCGGGTTTTGGGGTAGTTTGGGTCCAGCTTGAGCCTCGAGGGGAGGAATTGCTCCTTCAGGCCTGTCCTGGGTTTGTTATATCTTGACCCAGCTGGTTGCTGTTGTAGGAGACTGAGTTGTGGTTGTGGTTTGAGTAGGGGTGGATAAGTTCTACCTCCCTCAGCGCCTGCTCTGGTGCTTCAGGGACAGCTGAGCACGTTGCTGCTGAGCTGTCACGGTTTATGGACCAGTTCACCAAGCCAGCTGGAACCACGTTTGGTCTGTCTCAGTGGGCAGGGCTTGAACCTGCAGTAACTCAGCTGCTCTTTGGGAGAGGATTACTCATCCTTGGACAATTAGCAGGGAGATGGATGGAGCAGCTACCTGCAGGCAGGAATTTTAAGCTGTCCTAAGACGAGCTGCTCTGCCTGTGAGCTCAGCTGTGGAAAGATGTGTGAGCTGGAGGACTCTGCTGAGGGAGAGCAGAGTTTTGGGGTGTCTTTACAGTGGGGAGCTGGTTTAGTGAAGTCTGGTTCCAAATGCAGCTGTGGTCCCTCTGGAGCAGGGGGTGGGATGGACACAGGGAGCAGCTCCAGAGCTCTGTCCCAGGCAGTTCTCTGGGATCCTGCAGCCAACACCCCCAATTCCCTGGTGGCAGGAGTGCCCTGGGCTCCCTCAGAGTTCAGGGATGAGCCTGTGGTGTTGTTGCCTCTTGTCTTGTACCTCTCAAAGGCGAAACCAAGCCCAGGGCGTCCCGGAGAGCGTGCGCAAGGTGCCGAAGCTGCCCAACCTGTCCCCTCAGGCCATCAAGCACCTCTGGATCCGCACGGCCCTCTTCGAGAAGGTCTTGGATAAAATCGTGCACTACCTGGTGGAGAACAGCAGGTGAGTGCTGGCACAGGCCACCCATGTCCCTGTCCCAGATCACTGCCAGCACCCACCCCTGCCATGGCACTGGGGGTGAGCAGCACCAGTGTCCCTGTGGGCCAGGGAATCCCTGGATGGCACAGGTCGGGTGTGTCACTCAGTGCCCATCGTGGGGACTCTGATGGATGCCCTGCTGCTGGTGACCACTGTACAATCCCTAAAGTACAGACAGGCCACGCTGGCCCTGGTGATTGCTGGGTTGTCAGGTCCACATTGCCCTTGTCTTCTGGGATCTGCACGCTGAGGGGTCCTGAGAGGGTCTCCAGCCCTGGGCAGGTTTGTTAGGAGATGCTGATGTGCTGCAGGAGGGTGGCTGTTCCCCAGGAATTTCTCAGCTGGCAGAAACAGCCTGTGTAGGGCTTCTTGCCCTCTCCCCATCAAGGGGAGATAGAGAAAGAGAAGGGCATGACAGGGATTTAAACCCACTGTCTATAACTTTGTAGTGCTCCAGCATTCTGCTGCCCTCTATTTCTTCTAGTAAGTACTATGAGAAGGAAGCTCTCCTGATGGATCCTGTGGATGGGCCGATTCTTGCATCTTTATTGGGTAACTCTTTCCCTACTCCCTTTCCAAACCCGTGATCTGCGGATCCGGGAGGCGACCGCGGGATCACGGATGGCTCCCTTACATTTGGGATGTTCCTCTCCCCCAGTGGGGCCCTGTGCGCTGGAGTACACGAAGATGAAGACTGCTGACCACTTCTGGACAGACCCCTCTGCAGACGAGCTGGTGCAGAGGCACCGGATCCACAGCTCCCACTGCCGCCAGGACTCGCCCACCAAGCGCCCGGCGCTCTGCGTGAGTGGGGGATAAACCTCTCTGTGCTCCTCCCAGAGCCACAGGGTCTGGGTTCCCTTTGCTTGGAAAGGCCTGTGGAGCCCTCTGATGAGGGAAGTCCTTGAGGCAGAGGTGCTGGGGTCATGGTTTGTGGAGAGCATCGGCGTGCCAGCCCCTCCTGGCGCTGCATCCCGGGGTCTGTGTCCCTTGGGAGCATCGTGTATGAACAGAAAGCTGGATCTGCTCAGTGCATTGCAAACAAAACTCACTCCTGGGGCTTCTCTGAGCTTGGACAGAGCCAGGAATCCTCTTAGAGAACCCTGAGGGAAAGATTTCTAGTAGTGACTCTCCCAAGTGTGTAAGTGAGGGGGGAATGAGGTTCAAGAGAAGCTTTTGGGAAGCCCGAGGGTGTCTGTGCTCACCTCAGGTTTGGGGGTGTGTGTCTTGCAGATTCAGAAAAGACATTCCAGTGGCAGCATGGATGACAGGCCGTCCCTGTCTGCCAGGGACTACGTGGAGTCCCTGCACCAGAATTCCCGAGCCACGCTCCTGTATGGCAAGAACAACGTCCTGGTGCAGCCGGTGAGTTCCTGCTGGCAAACCTGGGCTTTGAAACCCTGCTCTGCTCCCCAGCACCTCATTCCATCCCAGATTGCTCTTGGATGGAGAAAAGCCCATTTTTAACCTGTGAGGACAGTGAGTGGACTGTGTTTGTGGAGCTCCTGGTGATATGGATCCTCCCAGTGGTGTGGAAGAGCTCTGCTTCAGTCTGAGTAGAAACACAGGCTCCTCTCCCTGCCCATTCTTTACCACAAAATTCGTCCTCCTGTTGCTTCCTGCTTCTTGCACTCAAGTAAATGAAGTGTAAACTGCTGTTGGGTGGAGCTGCTAAGTTTTGCCTGCTGGGCAGTAGCTCTCAGCCCTTTTCCAAGGCAGTGAGGTGTCCTGGGAATCTCTGCTAGGAGGTTTTCCAGGGACACAGTGGCTTTCTCCCTGTTTGTGACCGGTTGGGGTCTCAGTGGCAGCGGGCAGGGCTGTGTGAGGGGCCAGGACTGTGCTCCCAGGGCTTTGTGCTTCTGGCATCTTCCAGCTCACTCTGTCCCTGTGTTTCTCTTCCCAAGCGAGATGACATGGAGGCAATCCCGGGATATCTGTCCCTTCACCAGACTGCCGACATCATGGCACTGAAGTGGACCCCCAACCAGCTGATGAACGGATCCGTGGGGGACCTGGACTACGAGAAGAGGTGACTGGCTCCGAGTGTGCCAGGGCAGAGGGGGAAAAGTTCCCCTGGGTCAGAGTTTGGATCTGGTGTGCAAAGCCATCAGTGTTTTTTCCCAGAGCAAAACCATCATCCTTGAGCCTGGAACGGGGAGGAGGCTGGGAGAGGGTGGCAGGAGGTGCTGTGAGATGTGTCTGTGCTGGGGAGTGGTCAGAGGTCAGAGAGGGTGTGTTATAAACACACAAAAAGTGGTTTCATTTATTGCCCTGGGGGATTTTCTGAGGGGAACGCCCTCCCCTCCCTCCCAGGGCACAGAGCTCCCGGGTTTATCCTGGCTGTTGTCATCTGGGGGCATGAGCAGCTCATGGGCAGGGAAGAAAATCTGTGAGAGAGGGAGCAGGAGCAGTTCCCTGGGGACCAGGCTCGGGGACAGCACGTCCTGTTTGGTGGTGCTGTTTTGGGGATCCTGGTGCAGCTATTCAGAGTCCCTTGGATTTATCCGAATCCCTGGAGCTTGTTCCTCCTGAAGTCTGCTCCTGTGGCCATGCCCTTCTCTCCTGGTGGGCTGCTGGCATTTCCTTTGCCAGCTGCAGTCCCCTCACAGGCCTTACAGAATCGTGCCAGGTCACAGTTTGCCTGAGAAACAAAATCCCTTTCCAGGCAGCAGACGCTCCAGGAAAGTGGGAGTGTTTGGGACACTGATGCTTTGACCTGGAGTAGAGATCTTCTTCAGCAAAACTTGCTCTCGGTTTTGTTCTTTGTCATTTTGGGTTTTGTTTACCTGTGTTCTTTTCATCTCCCCTTTCTTCTTGGCCCCTGGGCCGTTCAGTTGTGCCTGGTACCCTCCCCTAAAATCTGTTTTCATCTCTGCACTCCTTTTCTGAGTTCTTGCCTTGGGCATCAGCCTAAGCTCTAAAAATTCCCAGTGTCAAGACGTGACCAAGGAAGAGAGGAGGCAGATGGCACAGTAAGTATGACTCTACAAGGAGTGACTCTTGCACACCTTCCTGTCCTTCACTGCCTTCACGAGCTGTTTTTAATGTTATTTAAGCACTATTTTTATGAAGTGGCAGGTGCTGCTGCTGCTCAGAATCTGGAAATTTGCTTTGTTGCAAAGAAGTGGGATGTGATTGAGTGCTGGCACCCTCGGACAGCAGTGCTGGGCTCTCCACAGGAATGAAACCCTGGAGACATCCCCTTCCCTGCCCCTCTGCCCTGTCTGGTGGTCACCAGCTCGCCAGCATGTTCTAGATTTGCTCAGACACCTTGAGGTGCCTGTGCTGAGACAGTTCTTGAACAGAAGCAGCTGAGACCAAACGTGTTGTGAGCTCTGAAAAACCCCACAAATTGTGAGGGTTTACTTCCCCTCCCCAGGGCAGAGCAGCAGCCCAGGCTTGGACCTCACTGCACATTTCCTTGGGGCTCTGCAGCTGCTCCCGATGGATTCTTGGGGTGTCCAGAGTAGCCAGGATCCACAGACACATTTTCTGTCTCTGGGAACGGTGTGAGGGTAGAGAAACCACCCCAGGCAGGTGGGACAGGACTGGCCCTGGCTGAGCTGAGGTGGCAGAGACAGTTCCTGCTTCTGGAGGGATGCTGTCACTCATCAGGCTGGCATCACTGCTCTGGGATCTCACCCTTTCTGTGGCTTTGCCTGGTGCCAGGGTATCTGGAGCGGGATCTGGAGCTGCTGTGAGCAGCAGCAGAGCCTCTCACACCCTTGAGGCTCACAGCTTCCCTGTCCCTCTGTTCCAGCGTGTACTGGGACTACGCCATGACCATTCGCCTGGAGGAGATCGTGTACCTGCACTGTCACCAGCAAGGTAAGGCCAGAGCCGGGGCTGCTGGGGGCTGTGTCACCCTGGCACTTGATCCCTCACCTCTGAGGGGTGCACAGGGTTCTGCTTTGGCTCCAGGGCAGATGCCCAGAGCTCTGGGTGCTCACTATGGTTTAAGTGCTCCTAGGAAACTCTTTCACCCTGCTCCTGGCTGTGGTGCTTGGCTGGGACTGCTCCCTGCTCTGATTTCCAAAGGGCCTTTTTCCAGCTCTGATTTCCAGCAGGCCTTTTCCAGGGCCTGTCTTATCCTGGACTTAGAGAAGAACCCACACTAGGAAGAAAGTCCTTACTTTGCATTCCCTGAGTTTTCCTGCCCTCTGCCTCCTGCCCTGTGCTGCTTCCCTCACTGATGGCTGTGTCTGCTCTCGCTGTTGCCAACAGTAGACAGCGGTGGCACGGTTGTCCTGGTGAGCCAGGATGGCATCCAGAGGCCACCTCTGCGCTTCCCCCGAGGAGGGCACCTGCTGCAGTTCCTGTCCTGCCTGGAGAACGGCCTCCTGCCCCACGGGCAGCTGGATCCACCCCTCTGGTCACAGCGGGGAAAGGTGGGTGCCTGCTCCTGCTGGGGTTCCTGTCTGCACCCTCTGCCTGGCAGCGGCGGCTGCTGCGTTTTAAATGATCCCCTCCCAGAATTAATGAGGAAGGTGGGCTTAAAATGTGGTGATTTGGTTTAGCTCATGGCCTTGCCCAGCTCAACAGACCCTTCTGGAAAGCTGGGGAGGGTGGTGTGGGAGGGCTGCCCAGGAGGGTTTGGTTCTCTGGGCTGGATTTAGGCGGTGCCCAGCAGGGTGATGGATTCACCTGCCACTGGAAACTCGGTCCCGAGGCTGCTCCAGCCCAGGGAAGGTGCAGACATGGCAAAGCATGAGGGGCAGGAGCTCAGGAAGGGAGGGCTCGGGCCTGGGGTGTCTCCTGAAGGGCACGTTCTGCTCCCCCAGGGGAAGGTGTTTCCCAAACTGAGGAAGCGCAGCCCCCAGGGCTCCTCCGAGTCCGCGTCCGACAAGGAGGATGACGAAGCCACGGATTATGTGTTCAGGATCATCTACCCCGGGACACAGGCAGAGTTTGGTGAGTGCAGGGCAGGCTTTGGGGGGGCTGTAGGAGCCAGGGCATGGCTCTGATGGGCACAGGGCAAAGCAGGAGGTGGTTCCAGGGCAGGGGCTCTGGTTGTGTCAGTGCTGCCTGATCCTAAATGTCATCGTTCCTCCCTGAGGCCCTGGCACAGGGTGCCCCGAGAAGCTGTGGTTGCCCCATCCCTGGAAGAGTCCAAGGCCAGGCTGTACAGGGCTTGGAGCAACATGGAAGGTGTCCCTGCCCATGATCTCTAAGTTCCCTTCCAAGCCAAATCATTCCATGATTCTGGTTTTTTTTTTTTTTTAAATTCTAACCTTCCACTTGCTACTGAGTCCTTTGCCTCTGCAGCTGCACAACAGCATTAGTGGTCAGAAAAAACCCCTCTTACACAGAATTTCAGTAAAAAGATTCACCTCGGTCACTTGGGGGCCACCTTCTGCCATCACAAGCCCTCAGGGCTGGTCCTTCTCTTGCTGCCCCCAGGCTGCATGAAATCCAGTGATGTTCCTTCAGTGTGGCTTCTGCAGCACGAAGGGGAGGTCACAGCCCCCTGCTCTGGGTGCTGCCAGGCTGCACCCACCTGTCTTCAGTCCCTGACTCAAGGGAGGGGATGCTGCTGGGTTCTCCAAACCAGAAATGCCTCTTAATGGCTGCCAGTGAATGAGCTGGGCCTGGCTGAAATGTCTGTACATTCGTCCTCACTCTCCTGTGAGAGGCCAAGAACTGTTTTCTGACCTCTGGGGACATCGTAGGTGATTTTATAAGGGGGGAAATGTGAGTTTTAGATAGAAGACTTGTGGAGTGGGTGTTAAAAAAGCTCTGAAGTCCAATGGAAACCCTTTTCCTATATTTTGGAGGCTATGAGGGAGAAATTACATCCGCTGTGACTCCTCCATAACGTCAACTGAGATTATATTTGGTTCTCCCTGCCTTCAGCTGACTAACACAATTCAGTGAGTCAGATAAAAACCTGATTGAAGCTAAAACAGCAAATAGAGATGCGCCTTTCTGTGGCTGCCTTTTGATCTACCCCTTAAAATTCCATGCTGGGGGCCACATTTTCTGGGAAATGAATTGCTGCCATCTCTTCAGCTGGCATCATCCCAGCCTGTGCTGTTCCTGTGCACCTCCCCAGCCAGGGGTGGGACTGCACCATTCTCTCTTCTCCACAGATTCTTCCTTTCTCCCCTTTCACTTGTGCCCTTGTTCTCTCTCCGTGTCTCTAGTTGCCATTAATGGTGCTTTTCACCCATTCCTTGCACCTGTGACTGCTGGGAGAGGGAAGATCGTGAAGATTCCAGCTGGAAGCAAGATGGTGGTGATCTCTAGATGGTGTCTGAGTCTCCCTGGCCCATCCCGAGCTCTCCATGCTGCTCTGGGCACTTCTTGGCATCAGTGTAATGAGCTCTTGGTTGGGTCTGGTGCTCAGCTCGCCTGTGTTGTCACTTGGCAGGTCCTGCAGAGCTGTCCCTGTCACCACTGACTGTCACTACTGACTGTCACTGACCCTTCAGCTCAGTGGGAGGAATTTTGTAGGAATAATTTAATATTTTTCCTGCCAATGTCAGTTATTCCTTGTCACAAGCAGGGAGAGTGAGTGAGACCAAGCGAGAGCGAGGATATTTCATCTTGCCCAGCCAGAAGATGAAATTTCTACCACAATTTAATTTCCAAGGAGGAGTAAAAAGGATTATTCCTCATGGCCTGGGCTGTGTGTGGGTGGTACCTGAGCAGGACCCGAGGCCTTTGCAGCAGCACTTTGAGTTTAAGCAGGGATTAACAAGTGACAACATGCAGAGCTCCTGCTGTCCCTCTCAACCTCCTCATCCAAGTCTTCATCTCCTGTCTTGTGATTTGGATGCTCCCTTCTTTCCCTGAATTTTGGATGGGATCCTTTGAGAGATGGGCCTTTTCCCTCCCAGTAATCTGCTCTTCCTGGGACAGCAGCTGATTTCAATCCTGTTTTCTCTCCTCTCTGCAGTCCCTTCTCTGGAGTCTCTGCGTTGGGTGTTGGGTTTCCGCCTCGGTCAGCACGAACCAGTTTAAGATCAGCTTTCTGCATTAGCTGGTTAATTACCGATGGTTCTGTCTCGTCAGGGCTCTTTGTTCCCTTTCCTTCCTCCTAAGCTCACCAGTGCTGTCATTCCCTGTGCTGGGTCCTCCTTGGTTGCTGGAGCCTCTTTGGGAAGAGTGTGGGATGCTGCCTTTGCCTGTCAAAGCTCTCTGTTGGGCCCCTGTAGCTCCGTGACAGTGCCAGGCTGTACCTGATGCTCCTCTCTGCCCTCCTGCAGTGCCCCAGGACCTGATGGATGCTCCAGGGGCTGTCCTGCCCCCCATGTGGCAGCCCAGCACCCGCAAATCCTCCTGCTCCTCCTGCTCCCAGAGCGGCTCCTCCGACGGGGGCCCGGTCAATGGCTGCAGCCACGAGAGGTACGAGGACAATGGGCACAGCAGAGCCAGGGCTCGCTGTCCAGGGACCATGGCAAGGCCAGTGGGATGTGGCTGAGGTGAGGCTTGTCCCTGCATCTGGGACATCTCAGCTGCTCCATGGCCTGGCAGCAGGAATTGCTGCTCTGGACCTGGGCAGCGTCCCTGGTGGATCTCTGGATCAGTGGGATCAAAGCCGAGCTGAGGGGATGCACAGGAGCATCTTCTCCCCTCACATCCCGTTGGTTTTTGTTGGCAGAGCTCCGCTGAAGCTGCTGTGTGACAACATGAAGTACCAAATCCTGTCCAGGGCCTTCTATGGATGTGAGTGCTTGTCACCTCCCTGCTGCCTTGGGATGTGGGATGGGGATAAGGGATGAGATCCTGGGCTCCGGGCTGGGAGTGGTGCTGGGGCAGCTGGCAGAGGCCAGGGGAACTGGGACCAGTCTGCTGCAGGTGCTCAGGGTGGGAGGGAACAGCAGGACTCTGACCCTCGGTCTGGAGCCCCATGAGCAGCAGCACTGGAAGTACAGGACCTGTCCCAGTGGATTCCCTGCTCTGAGGACTGGGTGTGGCTGCAGAGCCTCTCCCCCAGGGACCAGCCTCACCAGAGCTTTCTCCTGCTCTTCATCCTCGTGTTTCCCCGGAGTCCCACAGCTGAAGGTGTGGTGTTCCTGCTGCAGGGCTGGCCTATTGCAGACACCTGTCCACGGTGAGAACCCACCTGTCAGCTCTGGTGAACCACAACATCGTGTCCCCCGACGTCCCCTGCAGCGCCAGCGCGGGGCTCACCGTGGACATCTGGCACAGATACCTGCAGGACAGCTCGGTAGGGCCATGCCCTGGGGACGGACACACCGGCTCTGCTGGGCTCGGGGAGCCCAGGGCAGTGTCACTGGAGTGGGTGTAGCTTGGGGAGGTCACCAAGTTCCTCAAGGAGGGAAGTCAGCCAGGCTGTCCCAGGCTGCACAGAGCCCGAGGCTCCTAATCCTTGGCACGTGGGAGCTGGGGAGTGAACACTGCTCTTTTCCAAGTGCTTCTGCTCAGAGCCTGCCTGCAGTCTGTCACTCTGTGGTCCTGAGTGGGGTCCTGATGTGCTGCCAGCTCAGAGGCACAGCAGTGGCCCTGAGTGACTTTGGTGGGGCACTCTCTGGTGTGGTGAGCTGAAATGTCCACCCACAGCAGCCTCCAGCTCTACTTAAGCCCAGGCAGGGGTCTGAGGGATCATGGGCAGTGGGGCTGGGGGTGCTGAAGGGTGGCACAGCCAGGCTGGGGACACTTTTACATCCGATGTCCTGGCTGTGTCTGTGCCCTGACCCCAGGCTCTTCCCACAGAGCTACGAGGACCAGGAGCTGCTGCGGCTGATCTACTACGGCGGGATCCAGCACGAGATCAGGAAGGCTGTGTGGCCCTTCCTGCTGGGCCATTACCAGTTTGGGATGACAGAGGCAGAGAGGAAGGAGGTTGGTGAGGGTGTGCTGCCAGCTCAGCAGCCCGGTGTGTTCACTGGTGTGCCCTGCTCCTGCCCAGTGGAAGGGTCTGTTTGCAGAGCCCACCCCGTGAGCCCACTGGGCCTCGTGTCCACTCGGGACTGGGCTGTGGGCAGGAGTGGGACAAACACTTGGATCAGCAGGGATTGATAGGGGCAAGCTCATCACTGGCCTGTGCAGCTCCTCATGTGCAGTGCCTTGTGCACTTTGGGAGGCCAGGGAGGAGATGGATGGGCATTTTTCCATCCCAATTTTGGCCACGTTTCGTGGGTCAGGCACCGTGCAGGGTCAGGGTGACCGTGTCCCACCCAGCCACAGTTCACACGAGTGTGCACCCTGCTGTGTGGGGCTGTTTGGGGCGCAGGAGGGGCTGGTTTGGGGCTCTCCAGGGACAGCCACTCCCAGCCCCTGTCCCCCCGTGTCCCAGGCTGATGAGCAGACCCGGGCGTGCTACGAGCACACGATGGCAGAGTGGCTGGGCTGCGAGGCCATCGTCCGGCAGCGCGAGAAGGAGTCCCACGCCGCAGCCCTGGCCAAGTGCTCCTCGGGGGCCAGCCTGGACTCCCACATCCAGAGGATGATGCACAGGGACTCGACCATCAGCAACGAGGTGAGGGCGTGGGGGGCTTGGGCAGTGCCCACACGGAGTCCTGTGGGATGGAGACAGAGGTGCTGCCCACCCTCCTTCCCTGCCCTGTGCCCACCTGTGTGTCTTGTCCCTCGCTGTTGTCTGTGGAAGTGAGATACCGTGGGATTAGCTCCCTGGAAGGTGGTTTGAAGTAGGGGTGAGGAGGAAGAGCATGTTCCTGGCACTGAGGGGCTGTGAAGCAGGGCACTGGGCTTCCTGGCTCCCTTTTCCAGCAAGGAAGAAGGCTCAGGACACCCTCAGTACACCCTCAGTACACTGTGTCATCCATGGGGACACCCAGCACCATGGGACTGGCTTTTAGCGATGCAGTGAGGAACGAGATCCACAGCCCAAACCAAAGGGTGTGGAGGGAAAAGCCTGTGAAAGATAAAGCAGTCCTGGGAACAGAGTCCAGGGAGTGTTTCCATGAGAGTTTTGTCCTTGGAGGAGAAGAGCCCAGCATGGCAGAGCATTCCCTGACCTCAGGCTGCAGGCCCAGAGGCGAGGGGAGGTGAGAGTTGGAGACTGGATCTGCTTCCCTCTGGGAAGTTTGTGTGGGTGCTTTGGGAAAGAGATGAGCTCAGCCCCAATCCTGCAGGCTATGTATGTGCCCAGAGAGGGAGAGATGCAGGGAAGGCAGGTCTGAGCCAGGGGCAGGGTGGAACTGGATGATGCAGCTCTCAGGGTGAGCAGAGGCGCTGCTCCGTTGGCTGAAGCCCTGGGAATCATTCCCATCCCCTCAGCATCTCCACCGTGGCTCTTCCTTTGTAACCATGTGTGTTCTGGGAACAGGCACTGGGAAGGGAGCTGTCAGAGTGAACACAGGCAGTTTCCCCCTTTTCCCATCTCAACCTGAAGTTTCCTGTTTTAAGTGCTCCCATGGCAATGGAGGAAAGCTGTCGCCCTTCCTCTCTCCACCAGAGCCCTGCCCAGCAAACACCCACAATACAAGGGTGGGGACAACTGCTGTTCTGAATGTGCTGTATTTTCTTAAAATCCTGTTGTTTGTGTGTGATGGCACGGCCATGCTCTGCACCTCTGCTCAGTTAATGGGGAGGACTTGCTCCCACTGAGGGCTCAGAGAGACCCCATGGAGCTGAGCACGGAGCTGGTGCCTGCAAAGCCCAGCCCTTCCCTCTGTGCTTCAGCTGGAAGCCAGAACAGGGTGCTCGTGACTTTTGAGAGGAGCTGCTTCCACTGAGTCTGGCTTGAAACATCAGTATTTGTCCTTGAAGAAAAGGAAAAAAGCATGAATATGCTTGGAGGGACTGTTTTATAGCCTGACTTCATCGTTTATGTAAACTGAGCTGGGCTGAGCTGCATTGCTGCCAAATTAGGACAGAGATTTGTAGAAATTCGCACTCCAGGGAGGCAGTGTGACCTCCGTGCAGGCCAGACGAAAGCAGCTCCTTCAGACCCAACACACAGCACTTGAACAAGTGCACTGGCCTGGGACTTTGGCTTTGTCACCTTCCCAGCAGTGTCAGGGGCTGAGGCAGGGCACTGCGCTGGGTGACACGGCAGCAGTGATGTGACAGGAACATCCTCCGAATGTTAACTGGATGCATTTTCTGCTTGATCTTCACCTGCAGAAGTGCCACCTCTGCTTGAGTTCCCTCACCCTGACCCTTTTCTTTCTCACTGTCCCTTTTCACTGTCCCTTACAGTCCTCACAGAGCTGCAGCTCCGGCCGGCAGAACCACGCCCGGCTGCAGAGCGACTCCAGCTCCAGCACCCAGGTGAGCACCTTGTCCCTCTTTTCCTTGTCCCCACGGCTCTGCCTTGGCTTGGGCTGACCCCTCACCACAACCAAAATGATTTCTGGCAAGCAGAACCAGTGTTGGAAGAGGTAAATGAGTCCCCAACCTGCTTTGGAGCTATTAATGTCAGAACTGTGCTCTGCTTGTGGTGTTCAATGTTCAGCTCTGCCCCATGGCCTCCCACCTGAAGGTCTGTGGCTGCTCCCTCTGTTCATGCCCAGGTGTTTAACACCTGTTGAAATTTCTGCTCTGTCTATAATGCCATAGTCCTTTGGAGCAGGGATTTGTAGGCTTGGAGCTGTGCAAACGACCAAGCGCTGACTCAAATCCAGGGAGAAGAAGCTAAAGGGGGATTTTCCTCACTCTCCACTGCTGGAAACATGGCCACTATGAGTACACCGTTCTTGGGGACATACTGCCCGTGTTCCCAGCACTTGCTGAATGCCTGGGATGTCTTCCCACCCACCCTTTGCAGGTGTTTGAATCTGTGGATGAGGTGGAGCAGACTGAAGTAGATGCTCAGCTGGAAGATGGCAAACAAAGCAAGATCCCCAATGGGACAGTTCCCAACGGCACGTGTTCCCCTGATTCTGGGCACCCCTCTTCCCAAAACTTCTCCATCACATCGGGGTTCTCAGAGCGCAGCTTCAGCAACGAGGACAGTGCCCTGGAAACCACCAAATCCTCGTCCAGCTCCCAGGGAAAGGCTGCTGGATCCGACGTTCCAGCCCCACCGGACGCGGATGGTGTCCAGCAGGAGAAGCTGCAAGGCCAGGACAGCCTGGAAGGTGAATTTCCCACTGGTGGAAGCGTGGACTTTGTCCCCGTGGGTGAGGGCTCGGCGGGGCTCCGGCGTGGCAGTGACACCGTGGCCCTGACTGTGGTGGAGAGCTGGGCAGACAGCGAGGCCGAGAAGCAGAGCCTGGTGGAGAGCGAGGACAACCTGTCAGAGGAGCCGGAGATGGAGAGTCTGTACCCACAGCTGGACTCTCTGACTGTCACTGATCTGACCAGCAGTGAGCCAGCTGCTCTCTCCTCCACGGGTGTCACCTACTCTGTAAGTACAGACCTGTCCAGGGGGGTTTTGTCCTGGCTGCCTCACAGGACCACAAAATCCCAGAATAGTTGTGGGAAGGGCCCTCTGGAGCTCATTCAGTCCAACCCCTCTGCCAAGGGAGGGCCACCTGGAGCAGGTGACACAGGAACATGTCAGATGGTTTTGGAATGTGTCCAGAGTGGGAAACTCCACACATTCCCTGGGCAGCTGTTCCAGGGCTCTGCCACCCTCCACAGAATGAAGTTCTTCCTCATGCTGAGGTGGAACTTGTGTTTCAGTTTATGGGCATTGCTCCTCGTCCTGTCACTGGGCACCACTGAACAGAGTGTGGCACTGTCCTTCTGGCACACAAGTTTGAGATGTTTGTATGGATGGATGAGGTTCCCTCTCACCCTTCTCTTCTCCAGACCGACCAGGCCCAGCTCCCACAGTCTCTCCTCATCAGAGAGATACTCCAGACCCCAAATAATCTCTCTGGCCTCTGCTGGACCCTCTCTGGCAGCTCCTTGTTTTTCTTGAGGAGCCCAGAATTGAACACCACGCTCCAGATGTGCCTCACTGGGGCCAAGTGGAGGGGCAGGATTTACCTGCATTTGCCTGGTGCTGATCATGCAGTTGGCCGTAGAGGGGCTCCCACCTTCCACCCAAACTCTGCCCTGTCTCTCCACTGCCCTTGCGACTGTCTCCTTGCTTTTTACTGGAAAACAAACCAACTCTGCTGTTGTTTTGGGCAGCCAGAGCTGCTGGACATGTACACGGTGAACCTGCACCGCATCGAGAAGGACGTGCAGCGCTGTGACCGCAACTACTGGTACTTCACCCCCGCCAACCTGGAGAAGCTCCGCAACGTCATGTGCAGGTGGGGGCTGTGGGGGCTTCCCGGGGTTCACCTGCAGGCTGGAGCCTCAAACTGTGCTCTGCTTACTGAGTTTTGCTCCTTGCCTTCCTCCCCCAAATCCCCTCATCATCCCAGTGCTGGAGCCACTGCTCCAAGGAGGCGGCGGTTCCCAGACCAAGGTGTCCGGCTGTCCTTCCCACATCACTGCTGTGTCCTGGGGTTTTGGCCAAGGCAGAGGCTCCCTGGGCTGCCCAGGAACTCAGTGCAGCCCACCTGCTGTCTGGAGTATTGCCTGGGAAATGTTTTAATGAGGATCAGCCCACAGAGCTGTAGTGCTAATGAGAAAGTGCCTGAAGCACCGGAATGGTTTGTGGCTGCCCGAAATCCCAGGAGAGAGCCAGACCTGGGTGCATTTCTGATCCCTGTGACTCAGAGCTTGCCTAGTGACACTCACAGACTCAGAGCAGCTCCAGCTCAGCTGCTGCTGCACAGGCAGCGAAGGATAAAATATTATTACTCATCTTGCAAACATGAGGAGAAGCTGCTGTTCCATCAGTGCTGTCACTTCACCCGACAGCCAGAGCTGGAGATCTCTGCTGAGATTAGACCTTCAGCACAGCACATTTTGGAAAACCAGCGGGCAGGCTGGAAAAGATCCTTCCCTTGTGCCAGCAGCAGATCTGAGTCCCCTCCGAACACATTTTGCCTTGCTACCAAATAAGGGAAGATATCCCTGCAGGGCTGGGTGCTTCCTGGGACACTGGGAATGGGAAGGCGAGGCAGGCAGTGTCTGCAGAGAGAACCAAGAGGATGAATGGAGGGAGAAGGATGAGAATGAGAGGTTAACAAATGCTATCAGTCTCTGCCCTTTAACCAATGACCCCACTGTGTTGTGCTTTCCCATTTTGCTTTTCCCTGCGCTGATTTTCCATGCAATGGCCATGGCACAGCCCTGGATTGACCCTGGACGTGCCCATGGCAGGGTGTAGATCCAGGACTGTGCCATGCATGCCTTACCTGGGAGTCACCACAAGAATTCAATCATTTGCAGCACAGGGATGTCAGAATGAACAGGTTGTGATTTACCCCAGCATCCTGGGAAGGGAGACAGGCCATGGGCAAAGGAGGTGGCAGGTGGTGGCACTCAGGTCCCAGGTCACCTCTCCCACTCTCTCACACAGCTACATCTGGCAGCACATTGAGATTGGCTACGTGCAGGGCATGTGTGACCTGCTGGCCCCTCTCCTGGTCATCTTGGATGATGGTGAGTGGGTGGCTCTGCTCTGCTTTCCCTGTCCCTGTGTGTGGGGATCTGCTGGGGGGATCTGCTGGGTTGGAGGTGACCCTTTGCAGTGGAGTGCTTGGAGGTGTGGAGCAGGATCCCGTTTGTCTGTGATGCTTCCTGGCTCCCAGGAGCCCACCCTGGGGCCGGGATGGACTTTCTGGAGGGATGTTGGTGCAGCAGGAGCAGCAGTGCCTGTGAAGCCCAGCAGTGGTGTCTCTCCTCCCTGCACAGAGGCTCTGGCTTTCAGCTGCTTCACCGAGCTGATGAAGAGGATGAATCAGAACTTCCCCCACGGAGGAGCCATGGACACCCACTTTGCCAACATGAGGTCGCTGATCCAGGTGAGGGTTCCTGGCATGGGGATGGCAGCTCCTGACACCCAAGAGGGTCCTGGAGGGGCTGAGGGTGGGGTTTGAGTGCTGGGAAGCAGGAGGGACAGCAGGGGCTCTAAGGACAGCCTGGAGCAGCGTGTGCCAGGAAAGGGAGGGAGGAGCTGGTGGGAGCTGATGCAGTAGGAGAGCAGTGGGATGCAGGGAAGTAGGCAGAGGGATGGCCAGTGCCTTGTGTGTGCATTCCTGAGTTTCCTTTCGCTTTTCTTGACAGATTCTGGACTCTGAGCTCTTTGAGCTGATGCACCAGAATGGGGATTACACTCATTTCTACTTCTGCTACCGATGGTTTCTCCTGGACTTCAAGAGAGGTGCGTGCTGAGACCACCCAAGGGTGGGGCAGGGTCTGCTCCCAGGCTTCTCAGCAGCTTTAAACTGAACTTGGAATTCCTTTCCACTTTTCCCTGGTGTATGTCTGGCTGATTGTTCTGTCTAGATACAGAACCTGTTGTTCCAGAGCTGCTGCTGAGCCTCTCCACGAGTGTGTCCTGGGGCCTGTGTCACCTGCTGCAGGGCAGAATATTCCTTCCTACAGACTTACTGCTTCCAGCTGGAGCAGGTTCCTGTGGGAAGGAAGCACCCAGCGTGTCCCCCCAGCGCTGCTGTGAGCTCTGAGAGTCAGGGTGGGGTGAGTGGAGTGGTAACTGCTGTTCTCTGCTCACAGAGCTGGTGTACGACGACGTCTTCGCCGTCTGGGAGACCATCTGGGCTGCTGCTCACGTCTCCTCTGCTCACTACGTGCTCTTCATAGCCCTGGCCCTGGTGGAGATGTACCGGGACATCATCCTGGAGAACAACATGGATTTCACAGACATCATCAAGTTTTTCAACGGTACAGCTCGTGCTCTGCTGGGCTGAGTTTGGGGCTGCTGCTCAGGTGTGGGCAGCACGTGGCTGGCTGTGGACACATCTGGAAATGTTTAACACACCCAGAGCTCTGAGGGGTCTGGTGGTGCTGGGATCCACCTGCCCTCCTCAGCAGTGGCCAACCTGGAGGTGCTGAAGGGAGCTGAGGGTTGGGCTGTGCTTCCTGCTGCTTTCCCCATCCTGAGGGGCTGCTTAAGGATGGCTCTCCAGAGCCAGGTGTCCCTGCCAGGGGAGGTTGGGAATGTGGGCAGCAGAGCTGTGGGGTGGGGGCTGCTCAGGTCTGACCTGTCTGCCCCCTCTGTCTGTGTTCCAGAAATGGCCGAGCGCCACAACACCAAACAGATCCTGAAGCTGGCTCGGGACCTGGTCTATAAAGTGCAGACTCTGATCGAGAACAAATGAGGGACCCGGGGCAGACGAGGCACCCCAAGAGCCAGGACTCCCCTCCGATGCTTCCTCCCTTCTCCTGTTTGTGCAAGTGCCACACCCGTGGGACTCGGGTGGTGGGACACGTGCTGCTGTGCGAGCTGGGGGTCCCCTGGGCTCAGCACAGGCCCCTTCTGCAGTGACTCAACCAAAGATCCCTCCAGGTGTGTTCCTGTGCCGGGAGCACGACCAGGCAGTGGCTCCCTGGCCTGGGACGGGCAGCAGCTGCCGTGGCCACCAAAACTGCCCAGGCATTGCCATATCCCAGGGTGGAGCTCGGGGGCTGGGGGAGCAGAGCTTGGTGGCACGGAGGGAAAGCTGATTCCTTGGAAAGCTGCTTCCTTGGGCAGCCCTTCCCTGTGGTGTGGGAAGGCAGCCAGCCCTGCGAGCCCGGGCAGCACAGGGATGCTGCCAGTTCTCAGCTTCTCACCAACACAACGAGGTTCTGCCAGTAATGGGGGGGACTTGGATCACAGAAATTCCTCTTTTGATCTTGTCCCTCAATGCATTGCTTCCCCTTCAGTATTTTCTTTTTTTAGGGCTCTGTTTTCTTCCCTGGGATTTTACATTGTTCCTACAATATCTGAGCACACAAGAGCTTCGTGTCTGGATGGATTTTCAGAACAGCTCCAAATCCAGCATTGGGGTTTATTTTTCAAAATACAGCCTCTGTAATGTTCTCTGAACGCTGGGAAATCTGGTCCTGACCTCCTCTGGGAACTCAGGCTGGAGGTTTTCTTACCTGCCTTACTTTAGCTGCTTGTGGTAGGAGTCTGGTCTCCTTGTTGTTCCTCTGAGCTCCTGTGAGGGAAGGGCTCCTCAGAAGGCAAGTCAGAGCTCCTGACGATCCTGACTTTCCCTCTGACAGTGCCTGACTGTCCATTAAGACCAACTGCTCGAAGCTCAACAGCTCAGACAATCCCCTTGGTGCCTGGGGGTTTTCTATGTGCTCCAGGGCTGGCTGTTGAGTCCCCTAAACCCACTGAGCATCTCCAGTTAGGTCTTGGCGGGCTTCTCCCACAGGCCTGTGAGAGGAAAACAGCCCAAGGTCCCTGAGTGGTCTTTGCTTTGGGAAGATGCACTTGTGTGGCCACTTTTCCCGTGGCACAGCCTGGAGCCCACTGCATGAAGTGCCTCTCCAGCTGCTGTGTCCCACACAGGCTGCCCTGCAGAGGCTTCGGAGTCATTTTTCAACTCAGGTAAAAACAATACAGGAAAAGGAGAGGGGTGGGTGGATGGAGGGTCCAGCCCAGCCGGGGAGGGCAGTGCTGGGGGCGCTGGGCTGGAGCTCTCTCTTTGAGGGTACTTTCTCTCAAGTTTTGCTGCAAAAATTTGTGTTCCCCCCCGGTGCAATGTGTGCTGTGTGTGTGCTCTCCTCTGGCCCTGCTCCTGCCTTGCTGCTGGAGTGCTCCCACGGGAGGGAGAGGGGCCCTTCCTTCTCCCGTGGAACGTCTGTCTGTGCTGGTTTGTGTTGGCTCGTGGCACGTGTCGGATGTTGCTGGCAGAAAAAAGGTGGTTGTCAGTCTGCACCAGAGAAAACTGCTGCTTCAGGGGAAGGTCTGAGGAGCGTGCTGGAGTGGTTTGCTGTTTCTGAGCAAATCAGCCATTTCTGTATACCGGGACACGGGGGTCACAGCTGGAAAAGGCAGTGGCACATCCTGAACCCTTTGGGGAAGGGGCTGGGGCAGGAGGAGAGCAATGGGCAGCCCTTGGCTCCTCATAATCCCACCAGATGTGTACAACAATGTGGGAAATTCCCTGAAGCAGTAAAACCCCAAAGGGTGCTGGGCTGTGGTGCCACAGGAAACAAAGAGCTCGAGATCTGCCAGTTCCTGTGAGAATCTTTCATCTTTCCACCAAGCAGAGCGAGAAGCTCGTGTCCTCCCTCCTTCCCAGGCTGCTCCTGTTCCCTCAAGGATCTAGGACAGATCTAGAGGGAAAGGGGAGGTGCTCTGTTCTCTCCTTCCTGAGGGACAGGGACCCACAGGTCACCTGAAACACCATCTGACCAAGCAACGTCGCTGACACGTAACCTTTCAAGCTTCTTTCCTTGGTTTTTAAACAAAAACAGCCAAGAAATTCTGCACAATATTTGCTGTCTGTATTAACTGAGAGTGTCTTTGGGCCGCTCAATAGCAGTGTTTTTTGAATAATTTCTGGGGGGAAAACCAGTATTTATTTATTGATTGTACCTGACTGTGTGTCCTCGTGTGCTGGCGTGTGAGTGCGCGCTGTTGTGCAAATGGAGATAGAAATTTTCAATGTTATTTACGATATCTTGTAAATGTTTCCCAGAGAATCGTGTCTATATATAATATATATACAGTATAGAGAGAAGATATGTGAACTAAGTGGGTTATTTTTTGAGGGGGGGGGTGTGAGAAATCTTTTGCTTCTAAGAACTGTGTGGTTTCTATAGCACCTATTCCATGATGTGCCAATCTGTCACTGTCCCTGTGCTGGGAGAGTTGTTCTGGTGGGGCAACAGGAAGCTCAGAGCAGAGCCACCATCACAACCTTCCTTTGGCTTCATCTTAGTTCTGACTTTAGGACTGGACAAGAGGGAAAAAAAAAAGAGAGAAAAATATTATTAAAAAGTTTTGTTTCAGCTGTGTTGCTGGGCAGCTTCTTGTGCTTGTGGGGACCCACAGTGAGGCACCACCAGGAGCCTAGGGCTCTCTTTGATGGTTAAAAGCTGCTAAGAAGCTGAAAAGCAAAGGTTTTGCTATGCAGCTGTTTGTGGGCCTTCTCTGACCTCAGCCCCTCCTGCATGGCTCTGCCCCACTGCTGGATCCCCATGAGATAAAGCCTTGTTCTGGAATTCTGACAGTGGGAATCATGGCTGTGGAAGCCAGCAGGGATCTCTCCCAGCTGTGCAGCCAAGGATGGCCTGTTTGCCATGCAGGAGAGGCCCGTCACCAGGGAATGCTTGTCCATATACAGTAATCTTGTCTGGCCCCTTTGGAAGAGGAATGTCTCATCCCAGCAGCTCTGTGCAGCTGAAATCCCCCCCACACAATGGCTCTGCCAGCCCAGGACTATTTTAGCCTGTTGTTGGCTCTGTGGGACCAGGGACGGGAGCTCTGTGCCTTAAACTGACAGAGGGCAGGGTTAGATTGGATTTTAGGAAGAAATTCTTCACTGTAAGGCACTGGCACAGAGAAGCTGTGGCTGCCCCATCCCTGGAAGTGTCCAAGGCCAGGCTGGACAGGGCTTGGAGCAACCTGGGACAGTGGAAGGTGTCCCTGCCCATGGCAGGGGGTGGAACTAAGTGATCTCTAAGCTTCCTTCCAACCCCAACCATTCCATGACTCCATGCTTTCTGAGGAGACTGCTGCATCCTCCTGGGTGCAGCAAGGGTTGCATGTGCTGCCAGCCCGTGTTCTCTGCTCCAGTCACTCCAGAGCTGAGCCTGAGGAAGGATGGGCTCCATGGGCTGAGAGTTCAGCTCCCACCACGCCCTCACTGAGCACCCAGTGTTGCTGTGGGGTTTGGGGTTTGTCTCACGCTCGAGCTGCTCAGCTCAGATGATCTCGGTGTGTGTAAATCCACTGAGTGTTTGTGTCCTGGCCCTGTGTTCCCCTGAGGGAGTGACAAATGGATTCTCCTCCTGCATTTGAGCTTTCTGCTCGTGCAACCTTCCAACGAGCTCCTGGTACCCATCTCTTTCAGTGTCACCTGTGCAGACCCTTTAGAAGTTGTGTTTGTTCCTAATTCTGTGATTTTCTAGGAGTTTTTCTCTTGCTGTGCTGAGTCTCTGAATCGCTTTGCTGTGAACTTTTTCCATGAAGACTGACATGAAGAGAGGGTTTTTTGTGTGGGAGCTTCCTGCTGCCTCCCTGTCCTGCTCTCATCCAGCCCCTGGTATGGTGAACATCTCTTAACTCATCCAAATGCTCCTCGTAGTGCAACGTGAGCCAGCAGTGGGACTGCAGGTGTCAACCCTTGTCACTGACTGGTAAAAAAAAGGCTGAGAGATGGAACTATTGAAGAGGTGGGTGGGCTTCACAGATCTCATCCCAAAATCCCATCCTGGAGATGCAAGCCTTGTGGCCCAGAGCAGGATGAGGTTCTTCTTATTTGTTCTTTATTTATTTTTTACTTACTTTGCCTATTTTCCCTCTCTTTCCTGGTTTATCCTGAGGTTGGTCCCCTGCACTGGGAGCCACTGTGGCCAGTGGGTCTCTGACCAGGGATGGGACCAGTTTTGGGATTCTCATCCCCTAAGTGTGCTTTTGAAATATCTTACAATATCTAAATCTCTTTTCTCTAGAGGCAGTGGGAGCCTCTGAGCCTATGATCAGTAGGACCAAAATGATGGTCATGTCATCAAAACCCCTGTCTTACTTCTCATTCCATTTGGGAATTTCCCCAAGTACTGAGCAGTTCTGGGCTTGTCTCCAGCATTTTACTATTGCGTGAGCACAAATTGATAGAGCACAACGTAGAGATGGAGTTCCAACCCCTCCCAGCACTAGGGAAGGATTGGAACTCACCAGGACCTGTGTCAGAAATTCCTATAAAAGCTTTTTCAGACACCCTGAAGTCGATCAAATGCCACTGATTGTTCTGCTGTTCCATTGATCTCACTCAAGGTCAGCATCCTCATTGCCCTGAATAATCAATATTTCACTGATGAAGGCATCTCAACCTCTGTGGTCCCCGGTGACACCACATTTCTGTTCTCTGGTGGCCACGTGGGCCACGGTTGAGGCCATTTGGTGCCACAGCCACACATTCACACAGCTCAGTGTGTGGATTTCTTCCCAGCTTTGCCCAAATCCAGAACTTCCTGGAGAACGTACGCGGTTGGAATAGCCATGGAAGCCTTTTATCCTTCCTAATCTAATCTAATTTCTAATTTAATTTTAGATTGGTGATAAGCATATTCCACCTTAAATTCCCATTCAGTAGTTTAACAACTTCCTTTTATAGATGGGTTTAGCACGTGGAGGCTGAGCAGAGCCCACGGATGGCGCTGCAGGGGACAGTCCCTTCTCCATGGTGGCTCCTGAGCCATCAGCAGTGGGACATGACCAGGAGCAAGGTCACTCTGCATCAGTGCTTGGATAAGGGGCAAAAAGCACCATTTATCCTTTTTAAAAACTTTTTTTAAAACGAGTTAATGCTAAAATTTAAACTATGCACAAGATCTTAAATACGTGGAGGTTTTAGGAATGACTATGGCTTTGCTGCTAAGGACAATAAAGAATTGAAAATCCTGATCCTGGATACTGAGAGACTAAAAATGTCATTGTTGTGACTAAGTAAGAGCGACTTAAATTCTCAGAAATTCAGTCTCTCTGGAGAGTAATTCCCAGAAGCCAGGGAAGAAACTGTTTTCCCAAACAGAATTAATGAAAAGCTTTGAAAATGTGACGTGGATGTTACCTCAGACCCCTGATTGTCACTTCCCTGGAGTGTGCTCTGGAGAGTCGGGCAGGGTGACAGGGTGTGACAGCCATCGTGGGGCTCTGTGGGACAGGGAATTACCCCTCAGCACAGGGATTTGAATGTATCTGGTGTCCTGGCATTAGACTTTTCTGTTGCCCTACACAGAATTGCTGCTTTTCTCTGTTGGATGCCATTTTGGTCTCTGGGAGTTGCTCGATCTGAGCTTAACGAGCACTTACAGCTTTTAATCTATTTGTAGAAGTGCTGCTAATGTTCTTAGATTATCTGAATTCCACACTGTGGTATAATATCTGTTTTATATTATTTTATTCATGCTTTTGGTTGGGTTTTTTTTTTATGTAAACTGTTCCTTATTGTTGTTGAGAAAGAAAAATTAAAGCTTTATTCTCTATGGTTAATGTATTTTCAAATCAATCAGATCCTGGTGGTTCTTTCCGGCTGTGCGGTCCCTGGGAAGGCAGCAAATGGGGATACCCTGAGCAGGGAGTGCCCAAAATGCTCTGTATTCCCACACTGCTCCCAAATTCCAGAGCTCTCTGTTGCTCGTCTAATTTGTCCCCTGTCCTGGGGGCCCTGGGGTTCCTTTTTGCACCCTCCTTGCCCTCACAGTCCTTGCTTTCCCCCATCCTCTCCCTCAGCCTCCTCAGTCCAGCCTTGCTGACCCTGTCCCTCTGGGCAGATGTGTGGCAGTGACACCTCCTTGGCTCTGCTGGCACTGTCACCTCTGTCCTTTCCCTTGCTGTACCCCCCCTGAAAAACGTGGAGAATTTAAACTGATGGTGAAACAGAGCAATGAAGAGGAGGAAAAGGGCCGGGCCAGGTCCTTGGTGCTGAGTGGAGTGAACTGCCCCAGACAGAGCAGAGGGGGAGGTGACAGAGGGCCCTGGCATGGGGCAGCCCAGAGCTGGGACATGGTGGTGGTGGTGGTTTACAGCTCTGTGTGCTCCTGTGCTGCCAGGTGAGGTGTGCGGGAGGTGAGGGAGTGCATTCTGCAACGGTGCCCAAAATGACCTTGGACTTGATCTCGTGTGCTTGCCTCAGTATTTCCTGGATCAGTCTCCAGACCTTTAAACTGGCACTGATAGGATGGGCTGCGGTGCCTTTCTTGCAGGGAACAGGAGGGACAAGTTTTTCATCAGAAACAAGAGAAGGACAAGCTGCCTGTGGTGCCTGCCCCTGCTCAGGGCTGGCACTTGTCACCCCTCTGCACTCCACAAGATCCTTGGGTGTTTGTGGTTTTCCAGCTCTTCCAAGAGTCGTTGTGTGTGGGAATGGGGATTCCCAACCACCTTTCTGTGGTGTCGGTTCCTGCACTGCTTTTGGAGGCAGGAGGGGTCCGCACCACCCCAGTGTCGTGCTTTAAGCAGCACAGAATTTAACTGCGTTTCTAAAAATGGGAGTGCAAGGAAGGCTGGATGCTCGCTCCAGATTCCTGCCTCTACATATTATGAGAAGAGGCTTAATTAAATAAATCCTGGTATTTAATTAATCCTTAATATGTTTGCTTCTTGAGGCATGTTTGCTCTAATGGCCCAGCCCCAGTTTCCAGTGCAGGCTGAGGTTTGCAGGGAGCTCACAGCTCAGAACTTCAAAAGCTGATGAAGACACTTCCCAAACACGCAGAGTTTGCAAAATGTCAGGGTGGGATTCAACCAGCCCTTGCAAATGTGTTAATTACCTGATATTAATTGGCAACCTAATCACCAGAGGCCACATCCCCAAGGTGCCAAAGCAAGAATGCTCTTTGTTCCGGTGCGGAGAGGCTGGCAAAAATCCTGCCGTTCGGATGGAGGAAAGTAAATGATCCTAAAAGTGAATTTCATTAATTTTTAACTTGGGATAGTTTCTCACAAAAGCAGCTATCCTGAGGTTGTGCTTTGAAGTGCATGGAAATTTCCATCAGTTGCCACCTCCATGCAGTGCAGGAGACAGCAGCTGGTGGAGCAGCCCCGGAGAGGCGGCAGCTCCGTCCTGTGCTGGCAGAGAAACCATTCCAACCCCTTGCCAACAAGGGCTCTTCAGGAGATGTCCACCATCAGCTGGGGTTGGATTATGGGAGCTCCTCCAAAGGGTGGTGGCAGCCCCAGTTTTTTCTGTGCTCTGTGTTGATCCTCTGCTCCGTGACCCCAACCCTGAGCTGCTGCTGTGGCAGATGAACCAGTTATGGGTGGGATGGGGGGCACTGGGGGCTGTGCTGGTGAGCCCAGCTGTGAGTGCCCGTCCTCTCACACCCTCTGCCAGGCTCGGGCACGTGGCACCGGAGCCGGGAAGGACCCGGAGTATTTATAGCCCTCGTTAACACGCATGAATGGACACGCTGAGTCCTGGCACAAACATCTGCCCAGGTGGGCGCCGTCCTGGCAACACCCCCGCGCTCCCTCTGCTGCCTTAAGCTGCTCCAGCACGTATTTCAGAGAGGCCTTTTCCTAAGGAAAATGAAGCTGAAAATCCAAAGGCTGATCCACAGCTGTGGCAATCCCCGGGCAAATCCTGCAGAGAGAACCAGTTCGCACAGGCACCACCAGCTGACTGATGCAGGGTAAGGGGCTGACAGCCTTGGGTTCCCACCCAGCCCAGCAGCATTTGGGGCTGGAGGACTCTACAGCAGGGATTTTGCTAGCCTGGGATTGGGAGTCTCAGGGCATCGCAGAGTGGTTTGGGTTGGAAGGGACCTTAAGGTCCATTTCATTTGCAGGGACACCTTCCACTATCCCAGGTTGCTCCGAGCCCCGTCCAACCTGGCCTTGGACTCTTCCAGGGATGGGGCAGCCACAGCTTCTCTGGGCACCCTGTGCCAGGGCCTCAGCACCCTCACAGGTAAGTATTTCTTCCTAAAATACAGTCCAACCTCCCCTTTGTCAGTTTAAGTTCTCCTTTTGCTCGCTTTGAGTGCAATGACTGAGGTGGAGCAATCCACGCTCTGGCATTTCCAGTGAGCTGTGGATGTACCTCACAGCCATGAAAAACGAGCTCAGATCCAGGAGACAACAGCACAGGGATGTGTTAAGGCAGTCCTTAAGCACAAGGAAGCACCGTGCTTTTTCCTGGAGCATTTCTGAGGAAGTGAAAGCATTTCTGCAAGGCTTTGGCAGCCGTGTTGGAACGACATGTGAATGCTTAGGAGTTATCAGAGAGCTCTCTGTGATAGCGCAGCACCGAGATTATCCGTGCTGGTTCAGTGGATTTTCTGAGTAGTTTCCAGGAGTTCAGTGAGGTTGTTGGGGAGGAAGATGCTGCCGTCACTGTGCTCAGCTCGGGGTTCAGCGCAGTCTCTGGTTTAGTGACTGACCTGGCCCTTGGGTGGATGAGTTTGAGTTTTTTTTAGTTCAGCAAATGGAACACAGATCCTCGGCTTTATCGCCGTGACTAAGGACGTGTTGTTGTTGGCTGAGTTACAGGAGTGCGCTGAAATCTGAGTCACTCTTCTGCTTGGGAAAACAAAAGCAGACTCCCCGGAAATCTGCATCCCTTTGTTCTCCCCACAGCCCCCCAAGTCTGACCGTGTGCTGTTGCTGATAGCACTGGGATCGGGATGGGGCCACATCCTCGCCCAAACCAGTGCAGGCAAAACCACCAGGGATTATATAACTGGCAACAATCCCACACCCACTGGTTCTTCCCTCTGTTGCACTGAAACCTCCGTGACGGTGCAATCTAACAACTCCTTCCTACTGGAGAGCATTATACATACAAATTTGACGCTCAATTATTCTTGTTTTTTAGTCAAGGATTTCTTGGCTATGGCTGCTTTCAGCAGGTGAGGTTTGAGAGTCTCTGCCTTCCCAAATTTCTCCTTTCTGGAGGAAGGAATATTGTGTGGACACCACAGTGTAATCCCACGGGCCCCTTGCTCCCCCAGAGGGGTGATGCTCTTTCCAGGGCCTGGCAGAGCTCAGCCTTCACCAAGACATTGGACTGTGTGTTTTACAGACTATTCCCTTTAAAACAGGACTCTCTCTCCTGCCTTCATTCTCCCAGCCCTGTTCCCGAGTCCAGCTTGAGGGTGGGAGAGGCAGCAATGGGGCCCTATGGCCAGTGGGGTTTTACCGTGGAGGCAGTGCCAGGGCTGTGCCATCCCTGTGCTCCAAACCAGGCACTTGCTCCCCGTGTAGCTCTGCACTGATTTCCGTGGTGGATGAGCACGAAGAGGTGGGAAAGGAGCTTTTAAGGACAGCTGCTGTGGTGGTGATGGGGAGTGGGAGGATTTCCTGCTTTCCTTTACGCAGATTTTATGTGGTGGGCAGTGGAGCACCTTCCTGCAGTGCTCGGTGCCTGAGGTGTGTGGGGAGCTCCTGCCTGGTTCCTCCTGGGGCTCATCCTGAGCTGTGACCAACAGTTTTGGGTTTTGTGGGAGCAGTTACCTGGTGGAAGGTTGCAATGCAGGATACTGAAGTGCTTCCCTGCTGAGGGCCAGAGCATCTCAACGCCACGTGGGCCTGGGAAGGGTAGAACACTGGAAGATCAGTGCTCCCCTGACCCAGACGGGCTGTTTTTGCATACACCTCCACCTCTTCTCATAACAGGAGCAACTGGCTCAGCAGGAAGAGACGGAGACTGTTCCTGGCTGGAACAAAGGAGGGGATCTTGTCGCATGTGCTGAAATCAGGCAGGGGTGAGACAGGAGTGAGAAAGAGCAGGGGCTGGGGGGGTCTGCCTGTGACCCCTCCCGGTGTTTGTCCCTGCCTTCAAGTGTGCAGGTGTGTCATGGGCAGTGTCCGTGTGCCATTTGCAATTAACCCATTTCTCCACTGCAGGGCACTGACAGACTGTGTGAGAGGAGCTAAATCACCGGAGCAGCCCCACCGGTGCACGGAGCATTCACGGGTATTCCCTGCTTTATGCCATTCTTAGATCAGTTCTGAAGAGATCTCAGCCTGGAAGTTAATTGTATGGTGGAGAGGAGAAACAGTGGCATTACTCATCCGAGGAGTGGAGCCTTTTGTTTGAAAACTGTATCTGAAGAATGAAAACTTCACAGATAAGGGGCTTGTCATTCTTTTCCATGTGCAGGCACTCCTTCACTCTATATTGCTGCTTGTCATCCCACTGACGGCTCCAGTGAAGTCATAAAACAGAGGGTCAAAGCTCAGACGTCTGTGAGATGGGTCTGGCAGTGTCTGTTCACTATTGCCAGCCACACTGCAGGGTGGAATTACAGCCCTAATTCATATACATGGGGTGAGAGGCCAGGGCTCTGCATTTAACTCTGCCCCTGTTGGGGTCACTTCTGCTCTGCTACCTGCTGATAAACTCAGTGGGAGAAAGATTCATGCAGGGTCTCAGGTGGGGACAGGGCACAGGGGAAGAACCTTTCCAGGAGCCAGGGCTGTGCCACGTGCCAGGTCCTGTCCTTGCCCTCTGCTCGCTGCAGGACACACACTGGGGTGTTGGAATGTGTCCAGGGAAGGGAACAGAGCTGGGAAAGGGTCTGGAGCACCAGGAGTGGCTGAGGGAGATCAGCCTGGAGAAAAGGAGGATCAAGGGGGGACCTTCTGGCTCTCCACAGCTCCCTGACAAGTGGGTGCAGTCAGGAGGGAGTCGGGCTCTGCTCCCAGGGAACAACTGATAAAACCAGAGGAAATAGCTTCAAGCTGTGCCAGGGGAGGTTTAGATTGGATATTGTGGAAAATTTCTTCATAGAAAGGATTGTCAGGCATTGGAACAAGCTGCCCAGGGAGGTGGTGGAGTTCCCATCCCTGGAGGGATTTAACAGATGTGTCGATGTCCAGCTTGGGGACAGGAGTGGCCTGGGCAGTGCTGGGGGAACAGCTGGACTGAATGGTCTCGGAGGGCTTTTCCAACCCTAATAATTCTATGATTCTAAGGGAGCAGCAGCACTGGGGTGGCACTGGGGTGACAGTTCTCCTGCCTGGTGCCAGAGCTGGGGTGCAAGAGCTGTTTGTGACAGCCCCGGTGTTCCCATCTCCCCAGCGCAGCACTGCCGGTCCCACACTACAGCCATTCCCTTTCCCACAGGTTTGGGGTGTCCCCAGGGTAACAAGGGCCGGGAGAGGGTGAGGATCCTGCCCCTGCGGCCCCGCACGGTCGGGCCCAGGCCTGCTCCGTGCCCAGCACTGCCCCACGGCGCTGCCATCCCGCCGGAGCTGCTCCTGCCCCGGGCCTGCCGCAGCTTGAACCAGCCCGAGCTTCTGTGGCCACTTTGAAGCTCCCAGGTCTCATCTCCCCGGGGAATTCGCAAAGAATTCCCGCCGAGGCTCGTCCTCAAGCAGTGGGAAACAAGACAGCAGCTCCTTGGGAAGACGGCTGCTCTCTTGAAGTGTCCATTTGAATGCAGCTCCCAGGGCTAGGGAGCCTCCGGAGCCTGGCGTGCCCAGTTCTCCGGCTCTGTCCCTGTGTGGGTGCTTTTGTGGAGGGAGCTGCCATTAAGCGTCTCCTGAATAACTGATCAGGTGCTGGAGGGCTTCCCTATGACTTGCTGGGAGTCCTGTGTGCTGGAGCAGGGGTTCCCAGCCATGGGTGGAACAAGAAGCTCCTCAAAGAGGTGTAAGAGGCAGGAACACCCTCCTTGCAGAGGCACTGCTCCAAGCCATGGATCGCCCTCATCTGTGCTGGAGCTGCAGGAAGGGTGCTGGCAGGGAAAGGTGGCTGAGGGGATGGGTTATGGCTTGGCTTCTGGAAAAGCGAAAGGCAAATGAGTCATGGAATTGGGATCCCTTTGTGTGGTGAGGATAAAAGGGTTGCTAAGGTGGGGAAAACACCTATATTATCCTGATTTGGGAGCAGGGGGGGAAGCTGTGGGAAAGCGATCTTAATTTAAATGGGATGTGGGTGGGGACAGAGGAGGCGAGGCAAGCTCCATATTCCTGCTGCTGTTACAGGGCTGGATGTTCTTGCTGCTGAAACCTTTCCTCTTGCTCCCATCCGTGCACCTGCTAAGGGGCAGCTGCAGTGACTCTGTATGGCTCCCTTGGAATGGATCATGGAAAGATCCAGCAGCCCCACTGGCTCAGGACCCCTGTGCCTGCAACAGAAGGAGATTTGGGTTAAAGGCAGATGAGTGAGTTCCCCATGGAGGACAGGGACACAGAACCTACTGCCTGGTCTTCCCCTGTCCTGCCAAGAGCTGGATGAGGACATGGAGATGCGTTTTCCTTGTGCCATGGCATCACCCTGGCCTGATGCCAGCCCACCCTCCACGCTCTCCTTCCTCCTGCCGTGAGTCACGGCCTCGCCTCGGAGCCGACTTTGGACTTCTCGGCAGAGAACCACACCTTTGGTAATGAAAAAAAGCAGCATTTGGAGCTCTTGAACTGTGACAGCTGTGGCATGGAGAGGATGCCAGCGGGCAGATCTGGTGACTCTGGTGCCATTCCCCAGGAGGGGACTGAGGAGGAACACTCCTTGGTCTGAGGAGAAATATTCCCTTTCTGATTCTCCCTGCTCTGAGGCAATGTTCCCTGGACTGGGCTCCACAGCTGTGCTGCCCTGAGGGTGACGGAAGGACAGTGGTGGCCAAGGGGCTGCCACTGGTGGCCACAAAATTGGATTTCTTATCTGGTGTGCGACAAGCCAATAATGACACACTTGAGAGAGACATTGGTTTTTTATTTCAGGGTTGTGCAGCCTGGGTGCTCAGTGTATTCCTAAAATCCAGCACACCCCACCAAACTTTCCTGCTATTATTTATACACAGGAATTCAGAGTTAGTAACTTTCCAAGCACAATCCTTTATTAGGATTGGTCAATAATTTCCATACAAGTTGCTTCTCCACATACTCAGGGTAAAGGTCTTCCTTCACCTGGGCAGGGTCTTCTTGACCTGTAGGTGCGATTTTTATTATTATAACAACCATAGTTCAGCTGTAGAATATATGGGCTTTTAAAGTTACTGGTTTTTACATAAACATACATCAACAAATTAATTTAGGTCCTTAAAGCTTGATCGTTTCAGGGTGTCCTTGGCTAAGGGATGCAGCTGCTGCCTGTTCCACTGATTAGAATCATAGAATCACAAAACAGTTGTGGTGGGAAGGGCCCTCTGGAGATCACCCAGTCCAACCCCTCTGCCAAGGCAGGGTCACCTGGAGCAGGTGA
>VZRO01007452.1:148712-219915 GCA_013397915.1 Daphoenositta chrysoptera | reverse complement strand
GCCGCGGGGGAAAGGCCGCTGCGCGCCCAACTTCACTTCAAGCAACTTCCCCGGCGCCCGGTTCAGCGGAGGGAGCAGCCGGTGGCTGGGCTGGGTGAGTGGTGCCGGTGAGGGGCGAGGACAAAGGCGGTCAGTGCTCGCCCAGGCGTAGGGTGAGCACGGGGAGCCCTCCCCGCTCGCCCCGGGGTGCTTCGCCCTCCCCGCCGGCCCCGGGCAAACCGGGCGGGGGTCCCGGGCCGGCCGTGCCCTCGCCGCTGCCGCGTGGCCCCTCGCCCTCCTGCCGGACCTCCGAGCCGCTTCTTTCTCGCTGCGTCAGAGCCGAGGGCTCGCGTCCTCGTGGGTTAAAAAGGAGCGGAGAGCCCCCCTCCAAAAAAACCCGTGCTGTGGTTCTAATTCAGCCTTTGGAGGCGGGCAGGGGTTGTAGGTGGGTTTTTGGTGGATGGTGTTGTGCTGGTGGGTCTGAGGATTAGAGCGTAGTTTTGTAATCCACGAGGGCTGCAATTATCTGTTCCTTGCTGGATTAGGGATGATAATGTGCTTGGAGGTCTTAAATGGACAAATAAAGATGTTTCCCCCTTCTCCTCCCCCCGCTGGTTTACAGCCGGGCGACGGCTCCTTGGGCAGAGCAGGAGGGATTCAGGCATTCTCGAGAGTGGTATGTGACTCCTTTATGCCTTGGATTTCGGGAAATATATTATCTCCTCGTTACAATTACTTTGAAGTGCCAGTTTAAAGTCATCACGCTGCTTCTTTTTAATTGAAGATGCACATAGCTTTGCTTGTTGGCATCGTGTGTATGTAGAATCTCAGGATAGTTTGGGTTGGAAAGGATCTCAAAGCTCATCTCATGCCAACCCCCCTGCTAGGGGCATACATTTTTGTTTTGGAAGCACTTGGGTGGACACATTTGTGTTGTTCTCGTGATACGCAAGCTCGTTTGTTAATTTTGCCTCCAAACTCCGAATCCAAGCGGTTTATACGTGCACGGAGAGGCGCGGAGTGCTGCTTCTGGGTGGAAATAGCTGGTCCAAAAGATCACGTGGAGGTCAGTTCCCTGAATGTGCACGGAGTTCTGCGCTCGGATTTGGGAGGCAGCAGCACCGGGATTCTGGACGGGTGAAGCTAATCAGTGAAATCCCAGAATTTCCTGTGTGGTGCTGCGCGGAGTCGGGTGGAAAGCTTTGCCTTCCTGAGCCTGCCTGCAGCATTGTTGCTGTTCTTGCCTTTCTCCCGTCTGGAGGTGGGAGATTAATCCCGTGGATTCAGGTATTGACTTGACTTCTATTTCTGTGGCGTAATCCGGGCGATTCTGATTTGTGTGTGGGGAATGGGATTAGGGGAAATCACACTTGGCAGATGGCAGAGCTCCTCTGTGCCATTAGGAGATATCCTAACCTTTGATTATACCTACAGGTCTGCTAGCAGAACTCAGACTCTTTGGGGTTTGCTAATAGAATACCATTCCAGATCAAATATTGCTCGAGATAAATTACCGGGATCACATTAAAGGAGCTGCAGCAAACAGAAATTGATGTTTTGTCCAAACTGGTGCTTTACTCCGGGGTGGTAATTGCAGGCAATTTTCCCGTCTGCTGAGGGGTAAACCCTGTTTCCAGGGTAACTGGGAAGTTGTTCAGCTGCTTCTGAGGTACTTTTTGCCAGAGCTGAAGGTTGTTGGCATTTTCTTTTCCTTGTCTCTCCTCCACAAACCAGAAGGATTTGCATCTTTCTAACGACCACACGAAAATGGGAGTTTTCTTTGTTTTCCTGTGACGTTGGCAGGGTGTGGTGGGGAAGCAGACAGTGTGTGGCAGAAATGCTAATAAAGTTGCCTGGCAGCTTAATCCAGGTAAAGACTTTCTCAAAAAAAAAAAAAATCTTTCAAGAATTTATAAACTTCCCCCCACCGTTTCGGGGTTTTTTTTGGGGGTTAGGATTTTCTTCACTGTGTGTTCTGCCTTTTCCAGTAAAAATTACCAAGGATATTTATTAGCAAGTAAAGCTATAAAGCCTTTGTCCTTCAGAGTAGTTAAGGAGGTTGGAATCCTATGTAAATAGACACTGTAGCCTGTAATTCCCTTTTGATAGGTACAGAGTTTATTGAAAATAGGTGTGTAAACTTTTCCTCTGTTTCAGACAATGCCCTGAGCTAATTCTAAGCTAAATGTTCCCTTCCCTATACATAGAAGACACAGAACCGAGTCACTCTGGAGTGTCACAGTGTGGAAAGTCCCTAAAAGGAGGCAAAGTCTAGGACTGTTTCCAACTTAAATACTTTGGTTTGTCATTTTTTGCTGTCTCATTTTATGTGTGGCAGTAAAGGACGTGCACAGCCCCAGCCCCAGGGTTGTGCTCACGCTGCAGTTCTGGAGCTGCCTCTCTTATGGCAGGAGAAAGGGCACAGTACCCATCTGTGCTCCTCCTCACCCGGCTCTGGACCGATGAGATAACCAGGGATTCGGAAAATTTCCATGCCTGATGATGAAGCAGTTTTCCCCTCTGCCATACTGAGGCTTTGTGTAGCTGCAGGATTTTTTTTTTTTTTTAATTCTCTTTTCAGCCATGTGCAGCACCATCACCTTGAGTGTTAATTGAGCCCCTTGTGTGTGCAGACTCCTCTGGCAGTGGCAATAGGCTTCCCAAATGCCTGATTTCTACCGAAGGGGAAAAAAAACCCAGTTACAACTTGGAAATAGATTTTATTGAAAGCAGGAATTTCAGACTTTGTGTTTCATAAGTTTCCCAGCCCTTCCTGCCCCGTGTGCTCAAGGTGACATTCAGACCACATGTGAAAGAAGCAAGTCCTGACCAGCAGGTCCCAGGTGGATGGAGAGCTCAGGTATTCCCGCTCCTGGGATTCTTTGCACAGCTCTGTGATTTCGCTTGGGTGTTGTCCTGGACTCTGCTCCATTCAGCACTTGTGTTTCTCTGGCTATTAGATAATTTTGAAACCAGTCCTGTCACCTGCCCTCTCTTTTGCACGTGTTTGGTTACTGCAGAGTGAAAAAGGAGCTCGGTCTCCGTGGTGAGCAATGTGTTGCTCTTCACTCCCTGGTCCTTGCCCTGGAGTTACTCTGTGTTTGTTCGTTGCTCATGGAGCTTCCTCCCTTCTGGCAGGTTTTCCAAGTAACGTGAGAGTCAAATTGATATGATTTGTCTGTCCTTGAGTTTGTAAACAGAGATAAGAAAACTTCCTATAGTCTTGAAAATTTTGGTGTAGTGTTGCTTGTGGCGAGTGCTCTGCAGATCAGGGACAGGACTCTGGGTCACGTCGGAGAGGATTTTCCTGAGCATGTCACTTAGGGACACCTTGGGTTGTGACTTCCTCTCCTGGCTACTCGTGTGTTTAAAAATTGTACTGGTTTCTTATCGTGGAGTTTCATAGATCAAGATATTTCTCTAAGCCATGGTGTGTTTTCTCAAATTGATACTCCACAGAATTTGATAACTTGGCACTGTTCACTATCCAGGGGAAGTGTCCTTTGGCAAATGCATTGGTCATGCTGACTCGTGTGCTGGGTAGTTAGTGCAAAATTTGACTAGTAAAAGGGTGTGTCTAAATGCAGGTGTTCTGCGTCCATTTATGTGTAATGTCACTGTTCTTTCCTCATTTTCAAGCTGTTTCTTTTAATGGGACGTTTTCCTGCAGGAGGCTGGAAGTCTTTCATTTCCCTAGCTGGGTACATGTACATGATGCTGTTGGTCACAGGGAGGTTTGCAGTGCTGCAGCTTTTCTGCTCACTGATTTTATAAATTTATTTCTTAGGGCAAGGTGCAGCTTGTTCAATTCTCAAGGCAGCGTTTGGGGAGGAAGGGACCGTTCCAGTGAATCCTTTACGGAGCCATTCACAGAGCAGCAGATCCTGCTGTGTGCCATGGGCTGCTTGGAAAAGCGAGACTGAAATAAATGCTTAATCCTGCAAGCCCAGGCATGAGGCTTGTGGTGATGCTGTGAGCCCAGTCTGTATCACTGGTTTGTGTTTGGTGCACAGGGGTGTCTGGAACCTGGGAATGTTGCAATGTTTTTAGTTTGGTGTGTAGGAATCGCCCAAAGACATTGTAGGGCAAAAGCCACAGACTTTTTTGCTTTTGCTTCAGAAATCTCTTTAAATGGTGAGTCCCTGGTTGTGGTAGTAGCCTTTGCAGTGTAAACCACTCCGTGGTTGTCTTGAGCTCCCAGCCAAAGAGACTGGAATAACAGTGTTGGGAGAGCCGTGGAATTCTCTCCACAGCAACCAGTCTCGAATCCTAATCACGGCCCTCGGAGTGACCACAGCCTGCTAGGTTTAACAGCTTAACTAGAAGACTTCACACTTGACAAACTTGAGAAGCACCTGCCCATGGCAGCTGGATGTGCAGACTTTTCCTAAAAATGTCCAGGAATTGGCTGTTGGGTTGCCTGGATATGTGCTTCCAGTGAGATGTGACTGCTGATTCCAGCTCTGCTTGCTGGATGAGAAGTGAAGTTGGTTCTCTGCTCTCTTGTCCTTCATTGACTCTCAGTGAGATTGAAGGACATAGGTGAACTTCTGAACTCTCAGGCCATTCTTTTCAAGCTGTGTTCCAGGAATAATTACAGAATTAACAAGTGACAAATCCAGAGCAAGTCAATTGCTCTTTGCCTTGAGAAGGCTTCTGTGGGTGAAGAGGACTTTCCATGTCTTGGGTTCTGTTAACTGGCAGGAAAATCAAATTCTTACGAAAACCTGGATATTGAGTGTTGCCAAAACACACTATATTTAGTGTGGTGACTGTTTTATCTATTTGCAGCTATTGCTTAAAAAAACCCCTAATGTTTCCCTTTTATTCTTCTGATTGGTATGACCTGAACATCTGATCACAAAAGGATATTTAAGTCTACTGGGTGATGAATTTCCTCAGGCCTAGACTTAAAGAATTCAGACTCTTAAAATTAAGCTGTTTATGGATGCATTCTTTATCTTTAGATTCTTTTCTCAAATCAAGGAGATTTATTTTCTTGGTTCTCGCTGTCTTTGGTTTGTTCTGGGAATATGTAATGCTGGAACTTTGCAAACAAAGAAGCCTTCAAACAGCTTGGGGATATTTTTCAGTGCATCTGTATAAATAGATCATTAATACATATTTTTGCAGTTCCTGAATGCCTTACACTTACGTTGAGACAATGGGAGTTGAGTTTTCTTTTTATGCTCTTCATCTCTACAAAGCACGCTTGAGGAGAGGAAATGGATGTTTTGTGAGGGTTGTGTGATTGAGGTGATGCAGTTCGAGCAGTCCAGGGCACAGAGGGTTATTATCCAAAACACTGCTTGTTTGTGGTTGAGTCATGTCCAGTGAGCACGCACATAAACGCTGGGGGTGGAGGGGATCTGAGCTCCTCTAAAGCCACTTACCGAGCTGTTCATTAAACGTTCTTATCAGAATTAAGTGCCAAAACTTCCAGTTTTGGGCTAGAGTAAAGCCGCTGCTTGCCTGAAAGGAGACAGTGTTGGTCTTGCAGTAATGTGAGAACCAAAAGCTTCTTACTATTGTAGTAATTGCGAGTCAGGATGGTTATTAGGCTGGTGTAACAAGCAGGAAAATACAATTCAGTTGCTGGAGGTTTGGTATCCCCCCAGTTTTCCCTCGGAGGGAAGAAGCGTGTGCGCTTCCAGCAGCTCCTCCAAAGAGCGATGCCGCAGCCTGGGCAGCTTTGGAGTAAGCCTTGTCTTACTGCACACAATTAGATGAGCTTTAATGTGGGCAGGGAGGAGATCTGAGGCTTGTTTCCAGGTCAAAACACCCCTTTCATTTGGTTGGGGGCTGGGAATCGCCAGGAGCCGAGTGGGCTGTGAACTCCAGCTCCGGGCTTGACCCAGTTCCTGCGCGGAGCTCTGGGAAGCGCCTGTGCTCCAAAAGGGCTTGGATGCTGAGGAGATGCATGGCAAAGAGAGAAGAAAAAGAAGTTAGCTGCATTTTGTTGTTTAAATCTGAGCTACATGGGTTTAGCGCACTGGGGAGGAGGTGAGGAAGTGAAGATGCTCGGTCTGTACTTTGTTAGTTTTTCTTTAATTCTGGTAGTTACGAACCATTTTACCCTTTGTAGTTTCCAGGGGTAGGAAGCTGCCAGTGTTTCAGTGAAATGCATGAAAATAGAAGGATTTGTGTGTGCTTTTAGTGCTGCAACATTGTTGCCATACACAGCGGCCTCTTCTGTTTATATTTTCATAGTGACTGTTTTTGTAATCACAGTATATTGGTTAAATATGAGCTTTCAGTGCCTTTCAACAAGTGATGTTAATAAACGTCAAGTTCTAAAACTGGTTATTCCTGCTGTCGTAAAATGAGGACAATCATTATTTTTACAGTGTTGGTGAGACTTTGAAAGGCACAAACAGCAGCGGAATTTTAAGTTTGTCTTTATTCTGCTCTTTTAATGAGCTCAACCTTCCGCCCGTGCTAGGCCTGGCTGTCTCAGTGCAGCTGTAGCACCAGCAGCTCCTCGCAGGGAGGGAGTTGTGCCAACATTTAGGAGGGATGTTTATCTGCTGGGAATATGTTCAACCATACAAGGCTTTCGATGGACAAAGCTGCCTCATCCATAACGAGCCCAGCAAAGCCAGGATGTGTTTTAAACAGAGCTGGAATTTCTGGCCACTGTAACTGTTTGATATTTCACGAGAACACTGGGAATTCTTCATTGACCCAAACGAGCACAACAGGCCTTTCTGCTGAAGCTGAGCAGCACGGCTGGCTCGCTCCCTAACTGAGGGACCTTACAGAAATGTCACTGTTGTTATTGTTGTCAAACAGTGTCTTACTGTATTGGCGCTATTGAATGTCAAATATTAGTGTAATCTGCCATTAGAATGTTTTCAGCAGCATGATGGTTGCAGAGTTATCTAAATACCATCCTGTTCTTGCTGTAAACATGATGCAGTGTGGGTTTTTTGCATGTTTGAGCCTGCAGTAACAGTTGTGTCCAAGAGAAGCTGTGGCTGCCCCATCCCTGGAAGTGTTCAAGGCCAGGTTGGACTGGGCTTGGAGCAACCTGGTTTGTGGAACGTGTCCCTGCCCATGGCAGGGGGGGGAATGAGATGAGCTTTAAGGTCCCTTCCAACCCTTCTGTGATTCTATAATAGATATCTTCATTTATCCAAGTAGTATTAAGTGTTTCTAAAACGTCTGGATTTATGTATCATATTTCTTATAAGTCATCATAATGTTTAGTTAATGTTCTTCACAAAATGAATATTTTAAAAAATAATTAAATCACTGCAGCCTCTCTGGCTGCTGCCTGCGAAGGAGAGATTAAATGAATCACTCTGATTACAGCAGGGTTTCCAGTACAACTTCAGGTCTTTGTTACTCTCCTAAGGACAGTTTTAGTCCTATTCCTGTGTGGATGTGCGAGGCTGCTGGAGAGGTTTCCACGTGTCTGACCTGCTCTCACCTGGCAGGGCAGTGATGTTTCCTTGATTCCTTCCTCAGCTGGGTGAATCACAGCACCATCGGAAACGCTCGTCAATAGTTACAGGTCAGCATTTCAACAAGGTCAGGGAGGCTGCTTTCTGCCTTGTGAGCATTATGCTAATTCCATCGTTCAACATATTGGAATTGCACTTCCTTTTGTTTCTGCAGTGCTTGCAGATTCCATGGGAGCCTTTTTCCTGTGCTCGGAGCACAGAGGGTTAGTTTTGGACAGGGAGAGGGTTTCTTGTAGCCTGTGTTGTCACATGCAGGAAATGTCTGTAGATCTCAGTCTGAATCTGTTCTTCATGTGAAATACTTGCTTAAGTAGTGTCACTGTCATGCTGGTGCTCATGCATGAGGAGGAAATCTAAGGAGATGATGGAGAGGCTGAAGCCTTAAGATGAAATACATATTTTCCTCTCCCAAAGGCACTTTACTGAAGCACATTTGTAACTTAGGCCCCAGTATTGACACCTCTGACAAACAACATTAAGCCTTTTCTCTCTTATTTGCTCTTTTATATTAGGAATGTGTTTTTGTATTGCTTCCACGCCAGCATGTGTAGAATCTTCAGAGATTATTTGTGCTGTGTGTGTGTGATATATGTGTAAAGAAATGATCACACAGAGCGTTGTCTTTGTTGATATTGGACTGCTCCACACCATGTAGAAAGCAGTTAATCTGGAATCCAGGTTTTTTGTACTGTAGATTTATGGCTGGCTAAGATGGTGTTTTCACAAGCTTGGCTCTGGAGGGAGCAGGTTAGTATATTTTTCAGCTTGTCCCCAAAATTCTTATTTCAGTTCCATTGAATTTATTTTATGTTTAATTTAACAGCTCTTATGCCAGATTTTCCCATTTTAAAAATGCTGAAAATGGTAACTTTAAGGTTAAAGCTTTTGCCATCTTTGTTCACCTTGACTCTAGAAATAGTTGTGCTCTCATGTCTGCCATGTCCTGTCTAATAACCCTGGAAAGCTGGACTCGAACTGAGCTCCCAGACCCGGGGTTGTAGCTGCTCCCAGAGAGTCAGCACCACAACTTGTCTGCAAACAGTGCCTGTGGCTGATCCAATGGCTCTGCTCCTGCTCACATCTGGACAGAAGGCTGGAGTGAAAAACTTGTTAAGGCATGAGTGTATATTTTAAAATATATAATTAACAGGAGGTTGTTTATAACTGTTTAACCAATATTGGCTCTAAACCAATGTGCAAGACAGTGTTTGTAGTAGGTTGGACTGGCTTTTATTAGACTTCAGAATCTGTGGCGTTTATCACTTTGCTGCAGAGCCACACACTGCCTGAGCACTGGGCAGGTTTGGTCAGGCAGAGCTCTTCCATCCTGTCTGTCTGCTTTTTGTTCATCCTGATTTTTGAACACTTTGGCTCTTGAACCTGATGACTTTGGGGAGGACAACTCATCAGGCTGACCGGGGCAGTTCCTGGGCAGAGTTTGTGTCCGGTAGTTCACATGGACCTTTTGTCCGTGGTTTGCTGGTTGATTCACATGTGGTGAAACAAAATGAAAAAATTGCCCAATCTTCTTCACTGAGCAGGTGTCTCCTGTTGGCTCATCAAGTCTCAAAGCTGCAGATTACTGGAAAATGAAAAGAAATTAGATTTTGTGCCTAAGTCACTTCTGAAGCATCCTGCACCAGCTGCTGTGTCATGAAAGATGTTGGGACATGTGGATCTTTAATTTCCTTTCCAACTTTGCTGCTTCACATTTAGTTGCTTGGATTGGCGTGGCTCCTGTCCTGTAACTGATTTGGCTTGGGTGGGATTCCTCCTGCAGAAATTCTGGATGCGGTGTCAGTTCCCTGTTTTTACGACAGCTTTATGCCACCCTTTGAACTTGCAGGTCTGTAACAAAAAGGCCAGCAGGAGTTGGCTCAGCAGATAGCTCAGTAGCTGCAGGACTTGCTGTGCCTCTTGAGGCTGGTGAACATCTCGTGCCTTCCAGAGGCATCCAGTGGTGTTAACAGTGATCCTGGTGGGATCAGCTGTGCTTCACTGTGTGGGTTTGTGGGGACAGGCACGAACACAGGTGGGGAGCTGGGAGAACTCGGTGTAGCCTGGTTTTGAGTCAGATTTAAGTCAAAGGATCCTTCTTTGTAATAACTTTGGAAAGGTGTTTCTAAATTCACTGTGAGATCATTCTCAGGTTACTAAATCCCTTCCTTGGATATACCCTGAGAAACTGGGATCGGGTGCCAGGGCTGCTGTAATTGTGGTGTGACTGTGGCTGGGTGGGGGTGATTTGAGGGAAGCCTCTTGGTCTGGCTGCTCATGGGCAAGTGAGTGCTCGTGCTGAGGTGCTCAGGTCTGGATGAACTGGTGAGGACAAACCTGTGATCCTTCATTCCTCCTAATTTTTGTGAGTTGCAAAATATGCCTGTGTCAGCTGGTTGTTATTACCCTGCCTTAAAATGTAGGTGATCTCTACATTGGACCATGAGTTTCAAGTGCTTTCATGTTACTCTTCTCTGTTCATTTTGCTGTGTTAAAGTGCCTCTCTGGTCTCTGCACTTAAAACTTCTCAGAAAGTTAAAAAGCCCCCAGGGTTCACTTGTGGTTAAAAATGCCCTTCTGTGCCAAAGCTGTGAGTGTGGTTTGAGCAGCCCCTGGGGTTCCCTGTCCGTGTGCTGGATGTGGGGATGTTCCACAGGAGTGTTTGTGCAAATCCAGGCACTGCCAGGCTCCCAGTGCCACCGTTCAGATTTCAGAGCTGGTTTCCCACTTACGCTATTTCTTTTTCTTTCACCCCCCCTCAATAAATACGTTAATGTATTTTTGTGCCTGAACTGTTGTCTTTCAATTAATAGGCATTCTTTCCCTTTCTGTGCTTTCTCAAGCATGTAGGGAGGTGGAGAGGATTGTTTAGTACTCATAAAGCTTCTAGATAGCGTACGTGTTATCAATAATACATTACAGGCCTTGATTTTGCTGAATAATGTTGTGTTTCTGAAGAACAAGGTAGTGTACAATGCTTGTACAGGCTTGTTGCTGTCAGAATTCTTGGCTTAAACATCCTTTTGTTCAGAAACGGGGAGAAATGCAGCGTCACTGCTCTGACTCCTCACAGTCACACACGACCCTCTGTGCTCTGTTCCATTTGTGGGGCTTTGGGGGAAGAGGAAGCTCCTTTGTGGATTGCTGATAACAATGACCCGCTCACAGGCAACCAAAGGAACGCGTGTACAAGCTGGCAATACCCAGCCCGTGGTTCTGAGGTGGGCGTTTGCATTAAAGTGGGGAAAAAAAACCTATTTCCTGCATATGTGAAAAGCCAGATGTGCCCACTGAAGGAAAAAGAGGAGCCTTATCATCAAGGCAGCAGCAGTAGCTCCTCTGGCACAACGTCAGACATTGTTGACAGAGCAGGTTTTTTCTGGGTGTGCAGCTCAGGGCAGTTTATTGATGCCTGGCAGGAGGCAGCACCCTGTGCAGCACCATATCCTACTCGAGTTAATGCTGGGTTCAGTACACAAGGAAGAAATCAAAGAGCTGGTGGAACATTGGGAACAACCTGAGAGGCAAAAGGATTCATGTCTCAGTATGTCAGTGTGTTGTAGAACAGAGGGTGACATAAGGGATTTTGGCCCAGGGAATGATAAATGCCACCAAGTATTTGGCTTTTATAATAATATTTTATTTGACTCAGAATAGATCCACTCATCTCTCCTTAGTCCAATGCTTTTTTTCACTATTTATGAGATGGGAGTGGAAATTGTAAATCTGAGGGTTATGTCCATTTGATCTGAATGAGTTTTAATGGCTCCATCAGTATCGTGAAAGGCATAACTGGAGTAAAACTAATCCAGTTTAATGCTGTTAATAGTTTTCTTGTTCAGAGTTTGGTCATTTTTTTTCTGTGAAGCGCTTGAATTGCTGCTGTAGAGCTGGGGATGGAGGTGCTGCCTGGGAGATGGAGTTGTGTTGTTTATTAATGCCAGCTCTGCCAGTCTTTTGTCACAGTGCTTGTCCCTTGCAGCAGTACCATGGAGATATCCTTATCTCCAGCTCGGTACCTCTGTGCTGTGGCTTTGCAGGCTTGATCTTCAGGGCAGAGGTTGCTACGATTCAGAGGAGCAGGCTTTGAAATTGTTCATTCGTTCATGGAACAGAATAATCTGTTCCTGGGAACCACCTGGTCCAACTCCCTGTTTATCAGTGTCTTTCTCCCATGAAGCTGCAGTTCATTTCTAGAGCAGTGCCTGGTACAAGTATTTTGGGCTGGAGTGTATTTGCTTGTTGACTGAGCTTGACTACGTGCTTATGCTCTGACTAATCAAATATCTGAAAGGTGGAATGATGGACTGAATGGAGGAATTGCTGCGACACAGTATTGGCTGTCTGTTTTGACAGAAAATGTGTCATTAGCAGCCAAATCGAAAGCTGTTGAACACAGAGCTTTTTGCATACGATTTTTTAAGATCACAAGTGGAAAATCAGTCATCAGAGAAGACATCAGACGGCAGAGCTGTGAGAGCTGAAGCAATACATAAATATTCGTATCAAGAATGTGCCGTGACAGTTTTCCCCAGATCTCTCAGAGAGGTTGTGGAGTCTCCCTCACTGGAGTTATTCCAGAACCGTGCCCTGTGCTCTGGGATGACCCTGCTTGAGCAGGAAGATGGGACCCGATGCCCCTCTGTGGTCCCTTCCAGCCTGAGCCAGTCTGTGATCCTGTGATTTCTTTTTGTCCAGGTGAAAGCTTAGGAGCAGCATAATCTATTGCAGCATCTCTGCTCTGAGTGTTTTATCAGTAGCTGCCACGTGTTCTTTGTGAATGAGTCTTTGTTGGCAACTCTGCAGCTTCCGAAGGTGTCTGTCAGGAGAAGTACAGGTATAAAAATAATGCACTGTAAACCTGCTTTCTTGTTTTTGCAGAAGCAAAGGAATGTTAATTCTTAGCCCTCGAATACATGTTAGTCACCATAGCTATATATACACATATTTAATTTTTAATGTCATGATTTTGGTCTTCTATCCCATCACTCTGTTTCCTTTGTCCTCCAGCTTTATGGGTTCAAGTTTTTTCCAGATGGTTAAACTGTTGAAGTGATCTCTCAGTGTGTTCAAGGTCGTGCTCCAAGGCCAGTAACCTGAAGTTTTCTGAAAGTCTGGATGAAACCACTTTTTTTTCTCTCCATATGGCCATACCTTAATTAATTTTTCAGCACTCAGATGAATGTATAAAGGCTCAGCTAATTTTTTTTAATTTATAAATTCGTCCTGGTGACCCCACGTCAATCACGGAGCAGCTCAAGCTGGTTGTACTTTCTGAAGGTGGTTTACTGTGCCAGGCCACAAATGCGTTTTCCAGCGCTGGAAATCCTGGTAGAATTTGAGGAGGCAGATCAGAGGATTAGGGGCTTTGTCCTTCTGACACAAAAGCACCTGCTGTGCATGAAGGCAAGCAGGAAATGTCTTCTCACCTCATGCTATTTCTGTGTTCCAGTGACCTTCGGAGGCTGGGTTTGTGTGAAAAGATCCGTCCCCCGGATTCCTGCCTGGGGGCACAGGGCCACGGGTCAGCTTTATTTCTGAAGGCTTCAAAGTGCTGTGGAGGCACTTGCCTATTTTTGTAACAAGTAGGTGGATTTTTTCAATAAACCAAAGCCCACGGATCTGCTTCACTCGATCCTTTGACTTGAATTCCTCATCAGGTCAGCCGAGCCCCATCTCCCACGGGAGTGCTGCACCTCCTGTGCTTCACATGAGCTTTGGTGTCCCCACACTGGCTGCCAGCCCTGTACTGCAGGGCTATTTTAACTGCACCTTTGCTCATCAAGGAGTTCCAATGTCAGTGTCCAAGTAGCTTCCACCACGGTTTTGGGAGGAAATTGTCCCAGTTATATCATTGCTGCTTTTAAAGCATTTGCAGCAGCTGGTGGCTCTTAAAGCAGCAAGTAAAGCAAAATTCAGTGGTGATATCCATGTCCTGTCAGCTCTGAGATCAGACAGTTGTCCTTTGTCTTCCCTTGCTGCCAAGAGGACGAGAAATATGCACAGTTACAGTAAATATTTCCAGGTGTGGGTGGTCTCTAAGCTCCTTTTACTGCTGAAACATGGTACCGAGCGTGGTATTGTGTAGGGGAGTATCAAATGGAAGAATGCCAAAGTTGTTTTTCAATCCCATATTTCTGTCTGTGCTGCAGCTGGCTCATCCATCTCCTTACACTCCTTCAGCTGTGTCCATGGTGTGCCTGCCAAATGAGAACATTCCCACCCAAAGCTGGAGCCTCTGGAGGAACACAGCCCTGCCTCAGCTCTGGGGGCTTTGGAAAGTACTGCCTGCTTGAGGTCAGAGGGATCAGTAGCTGCTTGATGTATTTCTGAAACAATAATGAGCCAAATGTCACCTTTTTAAAGCAAGGTCATGGAGATCATACACTCAAAAGACATTAAAAAAATTAGCTTTTGATTAATTCCATCGTATTCAGGATGTGTAGCATAAGATATGAAAAAGACAGAGTCACAGGTTTAAGCCATTCCTTCAGAATCTGTGCAGAAAAACTTAACTAACCAAAATTTGTTTTAAATACAGTTAAAAGTGAAGTTAAGCTTCCTTCAACAAGAAGACCATGTTGCAATTAACCAGCAGGAAGTTTCATGATGATTCTGAAAAAGTTTGAGGAGAAATTTGCAAATTCAAGAACCCACCCTCTGCTGTGTCCAGGACGTGACCCCATTGACCTTGGGAGCTGCAGGTAGAATAAAATCCTCCCTGAAACAACCAAACATCTTCCTGGAAGAGCTTTAATTTGACTTTTTTCTTTTTTCAGTTCCACAGTTAGTTTTTCTTGCTTGTAGCCAAACCTGATCCATTAATATTTCATCTGGCACGCAGTGCAGTTGTTTCTGGAATGTCTTTTTTTTTCCCACTAAACTGCATGGGGAGGTTATTTGCAGGTCTTGTTTGTGGTTTAAAAGCATTTTCAAGGATGAAACCTAAAAGAACATTAGCAGGAGTTGAAGCTGACCACAAAAGCAAAGGTTTGATGAGAGAAGCAAACAGAACAGCACTCTGAGGCCTGCTGGGAATACCCACCTTCTGCACAAACACACTTTTAGCCTCCCTTCAGCCTTATCCCATAATTCATGTTGTTCTGCAGAATATCATCTTCAGCTGGCAGAAATTTTGCTTTTATTCAGTATTTCAACTGCCAAAAGAATTGGACTTTCTGAAAATACCCACCCACTAATGAGCTGGGTGGAATCCCTCGTGTGGAATGCTGGAAGTAAAAGATGATTCACACCAGAGGGTGAGGATATGCAGCTTCTGGTACCAAAAAATGGTGATTCACCAACATTTAATGTAATTTTCCTTTGGTTGGGTTTTTTTCTACCTGAGACTCAAGAGACTTTCAAAACAAATTAGGCCTTCTGTGAAACTGGGAAGGGAAGAGAGTTTCCTCCGAAACTGTCAATGAGAGGGTTGGGGAGAAGGAAATTGTGGAAGATTGGGGTGTAATGAGGCAGTTGTGCAGGTCAGAGGAAATGCCAAGCGTGCTCTGTCAGTCCCTGTGCTCTTGAGGGATCTCTTGAGTAGAACACGATGCACAAAGAGGAAAATCCCCACTCAAGAGCTGGCTTGGACAAAGTTGATCTTCAGAGAAAAGGAATTGGTCTGAATTGTTTGTAGAACAGTGTTCATTACCCCCAAAACCCAGTGCAGGAATTTTTTGAGCTGAATACCCCAAAAAAGGGTAATTGGTGATAAATCTATGGTCGCAAACTGGGCCTTTCTAAAGGGTGATACTCTGAAGCTGTTTTCTAGAAATAACTGGAGCAATCTGCCCCTTTTGTACATTAATCCTGCTGGGTTATGTTTTATATATGACACACAGGCATTGTTATGAAAATAGCAAGGACTGACAGCTGTGGAAGCAGATTATTACATGTAATTTTTTTTCCCAAATCATTCTCTCCAGACACATCTGTCCCATAAATTCAAGGAAATTTGGAGGATGACTCTCTGTGCCTCACAGCCATCACAATGCACTCTGCCCTGGTTACACACAGTAGCATTTTGCTGTTGAATCCTATCCTACCATAAATTAATCACAGAATCCCAGACTGGTTTGTGTTGGGAGGGACCTTAAAGATCATCCAGCCGTGGGTAGGGACACCTTCCACTATCCCAGGTTGCTCCAATCCCTGGCTGTGGGCACTTCCAGGGATGGGGCAGCCACAGCTTCTCTGGGCACCCTGTGCCAGGGCCTCACCATCCTCACGGTGTTTTCCTGAATCCCTGTCTCACCTGATTGTCCTGCTCCATCAGGAATGTGATCTTAAATTCATATTGACCTTTGCGTGGACATGCCAGTGTATTTAACATCGAATTTTCACTTAATATATAAATGTTAAGGCTTCTGTGGGGTCAATTTGAATTACTGAAGCTGCTACTCTATAACTTGTTACCATTTTAACTGCCCAATCTTAGCAGCTTGGAGATCAAAATACAAGGTGTAAAGTTCTCACTGTGGTACTGAGATGGCAGCACTCAATGGAAAGAGTAGTTGAAAATATTGCAGTTCTTTGTGCAGCTGCATGGGGGTGAAGCTCTGGCAGGTGATGATCGTTATGCAATTGTACTGGCAGGAGCAATTAGAGATTTACAAGTGCTTGTAAATGCTGCTATTTATAGGATGGACACTTTATTTAACGAAATGCTAATCTTTTCTGCAGTGGGAGGAAATGTCAGAGTGGAGTCTTTCATCCTTGGGATGGGACTGGACTGTAGTGTCCAAAAGAACAGCACTTAGTTCTTTTTGTAAAAGAAAACACCTAGAGGTTTCCAAGAGACTTGGACATGGGAAATGGAGAAAGGATATTTTGAATTTTGCAATACTTTGGAATTTTAATATTAATGATCTGCGGAGCTTTGCAGATCTATCTGTCTTGTGAGATTTGGAATATGTAGTTATATCTAGTTTTCATTATTGAGAAGCAGAACTGAGTTTGTCACTCAATCTGGGAAAAGGTAATTTAAATAAATTTTATTAGCTGTTTTTACTTTGTGAATAAAATTGTCCTGGGAAATTAAAAATCAGAGCCATTATAGAAGTATTTTTGTTAATCTTTCCCTTCAAGAGACCCTGAATGTCCTTTTAAGTACAACTGATGGATCCCGTTTCAGTGAATAATAACGTGAATCAGGCTTAAACCCAAAAATAGAAAAAGCCTGCTTTTTACTGAATTAGTTTCATGATCTACTTGGTTATGAAAGTTTCAGAATAGGTGGGGTTTTTTTTTTCTTCTTTGTGTTATTTTGGTTGTACTGTAGTAAGTCGTGTTCTTGTCAGCACTCACACTCGTACGTGCAGAGTAAGTGATAGGATCTGCTCTGTTAATTCTTATTTAATCCAATCAGCACCTCTCCAAGTGCAGGAAGCAGCAGAAGGAGGATTGCTTGGGAGAACAGACAGGGATTGCTGCAGCCTGACCCCAGTGTTCTGTCAGTGAGGACACGAAGGAGAAAGGAGAGAAGAAAAACGTTTGTAAAGACTGAACCATTTAAGACAGCGGGGCAACCTTTTGTAGGAGGGATGAAATAAATCTTGGTTTATGGTCATCTGCTCGCAGTAGCTCCTGTGGCTCGTTGTGCCAGGGAAAAGCTGCAGGCCAGGGGAATGTATAGAACCATGGAATCCCAGACTGGTTTGGGTTGGAAGAGTCCTTAGAGATCATCCAGTCCCAACCACAGTCGTGGACAAAAAGCCATGGTTTCAGGAGCTGCTAATACATGTAGTTACACAAACTGCTTCCTTATTTACACAATAAGGGAGTAATTTTTTTATACTGGAAGCAGATTTGCAGATAAAGTTCTATGTAAAAAAGAAAAACTTGGTGTTTATTTGGTGATTTTCTATGGAGTATTTTTAGTGGGTATTTGGTGCTGAAGCCAAGCTGTTTGATTTCCATGTCATAAACATGTTTGGTTTTGGGTTTTTTTTGTTTGGGTTTTTTAATGGCAGAGAGATTTTCTTTGTGGAATTTTTATGCTTTCCACCCTTAGAGAAGACAGATGGACTTGTTTATCTGCTGCGAGGTTTAGGGCCAGATTATAGATGATTTTTGCTTTGTGTCATTTGAAACATTCTTGTTTCTGAGCAGGGAAGTTGGCAATAGTCACGTGATTCACGGTGGAAAAATTATCTGCAGGCTGTTGCTGTTGCCTTAATAGGCTTAAAGGAATTAGCAGTGATGTAAATAATAGCTGTGTGTGTGGTGGGTGGGCAAGTGCCAGAGCGAGGGTGTGTTTGGGGTGAAGCCCTTCCCGAATGATTTTCTGCCAAAATAACCCTGTGAAGTGAATAATACATTTTGATTCCTTATGAGTAACATTAACAATCTTTGTAATGATAGATCTTTAATTAAAAATGCAAGCAACACCTGAGGGCATCAAGATTTGAAGGGGCCTGGAGCGGTGTTTGCATCTCTGTGACACCCTGTGGTGGCTCAGCTTGGCCCAGGAAAAAAATCCCAGTCACAGGTGTTGGGAAGCTGAGGAAGAGGAGCAGCAGGGAGGAGCCAGGCCTTTGTGTGCCAGCCTTCCTGATAAAAGCAGGAGGATTTTAAGACACACTCCAGTGCCATTTTTAATTTCATTTGTGTGCAGAACGCACCCGCCACAGCCGAGGGGAGTGTGGGCACTGCTTGGGGGACACGGAGAGAAACTGCCCAGAACTGGGGACAAGGTGCCCAGAAATGGGGACAAGGTGCTCAGAAATGGGGATGAGGTGCCCAGAAATAGGGACAAGGTGCCCAGAACTGGGGACGAGGTGGTTTGGGGGCTTTGTCACACAGGATGGGGACGTGCAGGGGCAGCACGGGCAGCTCGGCTGATTGTCCCTGGGCAGAGGAGGTCAGGGAGGGAATAACATGATGTAGCTGATAGTGAGGGATTTACTACCACGATTACAGCAGTATTACTAAATATTAATAGCATCTAAAATCCTCCTGCAGTTTAATTTACGGTTGATCTTTATAAATTGCCCAAAATTTTGTGTGTTGCCAACTGGACTAGAGATACTTTATTAAGAAAGAAACACGTTTATCTAAACCAAGATATGTGTTTCAAAACTGAGACACAGTGTCTAGTGTATGTTACACTTGGCATTGATAACATGATTCCTCTTTATCAAGTGTACTTGTATCAAGGAGCTTTATCGTTTTCAAAGTTGGGTGATTATTTTTTCCCCTAAATATTTAGTTCTTTTTCAAATACTTGTCTGTTTGGGGCCACGTATCTGTTGTAGGGTATTTGAATTTAAAACATGAAAACTGACTTGGATAGATTATGTAGGGGAAAACGGGGTATTGAAAAGCTGGAGTGTAATGAAACTAAGGAAGGGGTAAATTTTGTGTTAGGAATGTTGGCTGGAGAAGCGAGTTGTACTCTGTTACCAGGGATTAGGTCCTGCATTGTAAATTCACTGCCCCGCGTTCCATTGAGGATCAGGTTTTAGTCCATTTAAGAAGCTCTGTGCCCCCTTCTTCTTTTCCAGAGAAACAAGGACTACAGAATGGTAGGAGAGAATTTATTCTCAGCTACTGCAAGACAGATGCTGTTTTTACAGCTGAATTTTTCCCTTTGCCATGTTGCCTGTGAGCATCAGCCCCGTTCCAGCAAGTTTCCTTTTAGAGCACCTCCCAAACCTTTGCATCCTTGGAATGTGAGAGCATTTTAATCGGATTTTGATGGCGTTTCTTAGAACAAGGAGTGGGAGAGGGAGGAAGATTTCATGGAGATCTGTGAGATGGTGGAAGGGGCAGATTGATGTGGATAAGCTGATTGGGTTAGTGGCTATTTCAGAGAGAGGAGGTCATGGACTTGGGAGAGGGGGAATGGCATCAGGGATAAGTGGTTGAGACAGAACTCCAAGTGGATTGGAAGATGAAAGGGAACGGACAAGGTGAGTGGAGTTCATTCTCCTGCCTGAGAGAGGGAGCATGAGCAGGGACAAAAATAAATCCCTGCAATTTCTAGTGGGCTAAGTCTGGTCAAGGGAAGCTGAAGGTGAAATAACCACTTCTTCAGACTGCAGACTCAGGAAGGCAAGATCCTGCTAGAGGTTTTTTAATTATCACCAGCAGGAAGCTCCATATTCCACGTGATCTACAAATAAATTTATTTGTATGGTAAATTCACACCAAAATAGGTCCAGTGAGAGGAGTCCAAAACTGCCCCTTCAAAGGCTGCCCAAAAGAGACAAAAGGGTGACAACAAAAATTTGGGCCCCGGGCTATGAAATACAGTGTGAGGTTTCTAAAAATGAAGAGTATGACAGCTTTTGAAGGAAAAAATAATCTAACCTTACATAGCTGCCTGCATCTGCTACGAGTTTAAATATACTTCTGTTAGAAAAAAATTCAGGTTACTTCTTGTAGCTGAAATTCTAATTACTGCTGGTTTTCCCACTTCTCTGCAGTAAGAATATAATTAAAGCCAAAGCTCTTCTCCTGCCTTTGCTGGCGAGATACTGGAAAACTGCTTTGTCATGGTAAAAGTCCCATTTTGATGGAAAATCAGCGTTTGCAGGTCAGCTGCTCAGGTAGCACTTCACAGACTGCTGCCCCAGAAAAGAGCTTTACAATAGAAAGTAAATTACAGTAATTGAGATTACAGTAATGCAGAGCTCTGTGTTTAACCAGTGATTGACAGCACTTGAATATGCAAACAGTCTTACCTAAATGTGGTTTTAACCGTTCAGATTTGGTGTGTCTGTCGTGCAGTCCGAGTTACTCCCCTTTCACCTTTCAGTTACACCTTTAAGTGGTAATTTCTTGTTGATTCTTTCATGGCTGTTTGAAGAATAACCATTCTTCTGCTTTTTACAATTACGTGAGGTGACTTTATGCTTGGGAACCAGTTTTTTTTCCTTCAGAATGCTCTGAATTTTTGTCTCACATGGCATTGCCTGTGTAGGTCTGGGTATGTGCCACACCTGAGTCTGAATATTTTGTTTATTTGCAGGTGAGGTCTGCACAGTGTCTCTGCAGTGATCACATTCCCTGTCCTTAATGTGCCCTTGGTGACCAAGCTCTTGTCACTATGAGAAAGGATTCAGGCCCTATGGATTCGTTGCAGCAGCAAATTATGGTAAGTGGGAGCATGGAAATTTGTAGGATATGTTTATTTCCACTGTATTTGGTTGTTGGGCCAAGCCAGTAAATAATGGTGTTTCTTACTGTTTTTTGGAGAAGGAACACTGTCTTTCAGTGAGATACACTTTGGGATCAGCATATCTGAAAGGCACCTTAATCTGAGTTTGCTTCCTTGTGAATTTATGTGAGAATGATGTTATTTGATGTTCGTGCTGACTCTACATCAATACTTGCATTTTTCTCTCTTTTTTTTTTGCAGATTCCTTTTCCTTGCTGGAGTTTTTGGGTTCTGTTGAATGTGTAATTCCAACTATGGCAACAAGAGTAGAAATAAATTCTACTTTGGCGTCTTTGACGGCAGTCCCTGACCTAGCTGAGCTCAGGGCTGAGGAGAAGGCCCAGCGTGTTTATGTCAGCGTGCTTTCAGATGCCAGCAACAAGGCAAAGGAGGCCTCAGCATCCCTGACTCTCGAAGAGAACAAGAAATTTGGGAATTCCTTGAGATCTGCAACGATGCCCTCGGTGGGATCAAGGCCGAGACTTTTCCCAAAGCCCTTTTGTAAAGAGAAATCCTCCGATACTTTTGCGAATGTCAAACCGCCCGTCCCAGCGTTCAGATCCAGCAGCATGGTGAGAAAGGCCACTGAGGAAACATCCTCTGTGAAGGTGTTGGGTGGGAATGTCCCTCCCTTGGTGGATCAGAAAGCCATTGATGCTGAAAATCAGGCTGACAGAGACATGGTGACAAATGTGACTTTCTACACGGGGCCCAGTGCCAACACGGTCATTCTGTTCGAGCCAGCGGGCCCCGAGCAGGCCAAGGTCAGCCTGGCCCAGGAGAAAAGGGCTCAGGACCGCAGGGGATTTACTGCTCTGCAATCCAAGGACCTCCAGGGCTCTGTGAAACCAGCAGAGACACCCAGGAATCCTGAGGGATCTGTCCACAGGCAGATGTCGTTCTCCTCCAGTCTCAGACCAGTCTCCTGGAACTCCCTCAAAACCGGTGAAAAGAAAGATGCTCGAGAAGTTCATCCAGGGGAGAAGAACAATGATGATGCAAATAATCTCCACAATAAAGTTGATTTCTCTGTTGATGTCCAGCACAGGGCAAAACATAGACCAGTGTCTGCTATTTTTCTGGAATCCTTACGAGATCAGAAGCATCACACTGTGGAAGCTTCTGAGGACAAATCTCCTACGGAGAAGTCCGGGGTTAGAAAACCAAGGCCTTTGTCCATGGACCTGACAGCTAAGTTTGAACATAAAGATCTTTCTTCTTGCAAGAAGGCTGGTTCATCCCACGAAAGCAAGGAGAATGTATCCATAATTGCTTTAACTGATGTGGGTAGTCATGATCAGTCTGAAACGGGGCCAAAACATGAAGAAACTGAATTTAATAAAAGCAGTTCTTCTAAAACAAATCTGAAATGCAGTAGTCAGGATATTGGCGTCCTAAATAATGGGAAATACACCTGGGAAACAAAACTTAAATCTAAAAGTGAACATACTGAGACAAAACCAGAAATAATTATTAACTTGCATGGTCCTGAAAGAAGCCCTGAAACAACCAGTGAAAACAGAACTAATAAAGGGGGGAAAAGACCAGATCAGAAGGAAACGTCCATGTTCCTGAGCTGTGAAACTCCTGCAGCTTCCTCGGAAAAAGAGAATAATACGTTAAGAGGTAGTGTTAAAAAACACATCAGTTTGTTTACTTCGGAAAATCCCAGTGCCACAGTGGATACAGAGCTTCTCCCAGGAAGTGCTGAGAAGGAAAACAGGTGTGTGACCATCCAGCAGAGGATCAAGGAGCTGACAACAGAAAATCCTGACGTTAAAGCAGGAAACCTGCGCCGGTCACTGCAGTCACGGCCACTCTCTGCAGACTTAACCAAGATGTAGGTTACAGAGAAATTCTGTTTAATCCTCTTGCCTTCGTGTTGTTGAGTAAAACTTGCTCTCTCAGTCCAGTGAAAAAGCTGATCATTTTGCTTCTACTAAATGTGGATTTTTTAATGCTATTTTTCTTAAGCTCCTTTCCTGCTTTTTTTATCCAGAGAAAATTTAATATATTCTGACAACAGCTGAAAAAAATAAAGCTGTCAATATTTTGACTTTTGCATGTAAGTGTAACTGTCAACGAGAGATATTATAACCTGTTATACATATCTAAATCCTCTATTATCAAATAAGCTGCATGACTACCAATTTTTTGGGAAATTCCTTTGGTCTAGATAGAGTTTAACCAGCAAATCCAGCCATTTACTGTGAAAAAGAGATGTTTCTCCTTTAGGAAGTGTAATTTAATGGATAATTTCTACCAGTCTGCTTTGGTAGGAAGTGACCCTGCTCACTGATCAACTGGGCTAAAGAAGTAACACCAGTCCTTTGTTTTAGGTTTTCAAGTCCAACATCAGGAGGTGAAGCAAAGCCTGAGAAACTTGGTGAGACTGGAGCTGACTCGATCCACGACCTGCAGGAAAATCCAAAAGTAAGGAACTGGCAGCAGCTGGTGGGCTCCAGCTGGCTCTGCAAGGAGAAGGTCCTTGTTGTGTGTGTGGCTTTATCAATCAGTGACTTTTAAATGGGTACAGAGAGTATTAGGGCTGACACAACCCCAGTGGGTTTGAGGTGTGAGTCTGAATTTAGGACTTGCAGATAAAAGTGCAGCAGTGTTGTGTCTGCTGAATTTGTCAAGCTCAGTGTGCACACTGTTCAGTGGAGGAGTGGTAGAGAGGGGAAAATATTTTGTGCACTGTTTTTAAGGGGTTTCTAATACATGAAACCCCACAGTGAATTGCCTGAGGTTGTGGTGGGTTCATGCAGCAATTTTTCTTTATTTTCTCCAAGCAGAGCATTAGGATTGTGCTTTCCTGCATCCAAGTTCCAGCTCCTGATAAATCACAGCCTGGACCTTTGTCAGTCTCCTCAACAACATTTACCTGAGCAGTTTAGACAACAAAGAGTTCCAGGGAAAATGGGAGGTTGCTGTGGAAGCTTTAGGCTCTCTCTGTTTCCAGGCAACACTTCAGTGTTGCAAAACAGAGCTTCTCTGGTGACAGTTCTTAGTAGAGGAGATTTAATGTAGTTTAAGGGTGTTTGTATTGAGTTCTCATGGCTTTTTTCCTGTCCAAGATAGGAATATGTGGTAAGGAAAAGCTACAGGTGCAAAGTTTCTGTAGCTTGGTGTTATTTTCAAGCAGAGCAATTTGTTTTAAAAATAAAGTTTTTCATTAATGGAATGCTGTTTTCAGAATCTGACAATAAAGTAGTGTTAAAGAAATTCCTGGAAGTATATAGCTTAGACTTTAAAATCTTTATTTATAAATGCCTTTAGTGTTAATTTTCTGATGTTGAGCTTTTTTTAAGACAATCTTAAGTCAACTCTGAGTTTTAAATTTTAAAACCTGAATAAAAGATGGGACTCTTGTAAGACCTCTAGTATTCTTTGATTCCCTTTATTACTTGCATGCTGTGCTTTTTCAGGGAATGCTATTAAAAATACCATCTTTTAGCATGCTGCTTGTAGATAATCGTGAAGCATTGGTAATAAATATTCATTTTCATCTTTCCTTTTTACTTCGGCTCAGCTTAACATTTCTCATAGCTGAGCAGCTCCAGCTGTGATATTTATTTAGGTTTCATGTTCCTTGCAGTTTCTGACCCTGGTTATTAGTGAGCAAGTATGAGATAATTCTGTTAAAATCAAGATTCAGGAGCTTCAACTACACATTCCCTTAGGTTACCTTGGTCTCAGTGGAGTTTGTGTTCAGGGAATGTGGATGTGTTTGACTTGTACAGGCTCTGTTGCACAAAGTAGGTGCAAATAAGTTTTAAAATAAACTTTATTACACAGCTCTTAAATAAACTCTGTTAACTGTTGGATTTTGTTGTTCCAGAGTAAGGAGCTGAAGCTCACCCATGGCACAGATTTCACCGAGGCGTTTTCTCCTGGGAAGCCTTGGAAATCCCGGCAGGTTTTAAAGATAACCAATAAACCTGATCAGCTGGAGAGGAAAGGAAGCTTCCTGGGAGATGGTCAGCGTTTCTCACAGCAGAGTGACAGTTCTGTCTCGTTCACAAGCAATTTCGAAAAGAAATTAAACCCAGCACTTCTGGAAAAGCCCTTCATTAAAACTGTCCGGGCCACCCTGTTTGAGCACAATGTCCAGAAGCACAACGTTGTTGCTGAGCACTCTGGGGCTGATCCTGCACCAAAAAGGAACCAGGAGCCTGAGGCAAAGCAGGACCTGGGGGTTTTGGGGCACAGCAGGCGCTCGTGGATGGGAGAAGGGGAGGAAACCACCACTGTAAAGGAGCATCACAAGCAACCTGATCCATCAAAACATCCAGCACACGTAGAGAAAAGTCCAAAACCAGCTTGTTCAAGTGAAGACAAGAAAATGAATCCGGGAATTGTCTTAGAAAAATCTTTGGTTGAGAAAAGTGAAAAACTCGCTCCCAAAAACGCGGAAGATTCTCAGATTTACCAAAGAATAGAGCCCAGGTATGAAATCTTTCAGACATGTGGTGAAAGGGCTCTTAGTGAAGTCATCACAATGGCTCCTGAGAAAAAGGCCATGACACTCAGAGCTAGAAAATCATCTGTGAAAGAGAATAAAACTGATGAGGACGTTGTACCCACAGGGCAGTCGATTAGGGCAAGTAGTCACACTCTTTACTTGAAAGAAGATAATGTTACTTCAGAAGCCAGAGAGGCAAAAGTTCTCACAAGCAAGGCTGTGTTGAGAGAACCTGCTGATTTTCTCTCCAATGAATGCACTTTACCTGAACAGAAAAGAGACTCTGATCAAACTGACCCTGAGCCATTGTTCATAGCTGAGAAAATACCTTATTCTACAAACAAAAGTAAAGGTTTGGGAATGAGTGAAAAAGTCAACAAGCTACATGCTGAAATTAAAGGTGATAAGAGTGAGGTCTCTTCCATGGATAAATCAGAGAGGATTAATGTGGTGAAATGCTCTTCTGAGAAAAGGGGTTTCAGAGCAGGTGGGACAGACATCCACGAATTCCGAACCAACTTGGATTGTGAAGTGATTTCCACAAGTGCCAGTAAACATGGGGCTCAGGCTTCAGTGCTTGCAAGTGGGCAATTTTTTAAATCTTCCAGTGGTCACCAGGCTGATACAAAAGGACTGAATGTTACTAAAGAGGAATCTGGGGCCTTTGGGTTAAGGAAAAGTCTGGACTTAAATTGCAAAGAGCGAGACTTGAGCTTGGCTTGTACAACTCCTGAAAACAGCGAAAAGCTCCGAGGAGCAGATCCAGAAGAGAAAGTCAGGAGAAGCAGAAGTAGCGTTTCTGACTTGAAGATTTCTGAAAGGTGGAGGAGGAGGACCTTGCCTCAGGAGTCACTCAAGGTGGAAGAAGTTGTGTGGCTCACCCCCGAAAATATCAAGAGGCTGAGCCGGACAGATTCATTGCAATTGACTGAAACTTCACTTAAAAAGAAAAGCAAAAAAATCAAAGAAGGGGTGGAAGGGAGTGAGGCAAACCAAGCTGTTCTTGGCAGTCCTGATGATTACACGAAACATCAGAGTTCTGTCTTTGAGCCAAAGGCAACTTATTTTGCAGTGACTTATCAGATTCCTGGTATGAAAAAAGAGAAAAGCTTTGTTGGTGCTCCCAGTGCAAGTGAAATTAATACGGTTTCTGGTTCAAGTGAGGGAGCAGCAATTAATCTGGACCCTGTTTTTCCTGGAAGGTCCAAACCTTTATTGCAGCAACCAAATAAAAATGTGACGAGTTCAACTTGTAGAGAAGACTCCCGGGAAGTGCATATTAGCAAGGATTGGGTCAAGGAAGATGAAAAAGATGCTGTTTCCTCCAAAAGCGTTGCATTTGGTAATTTTCATGTGTCTAGGAAAGATAACCAACAGCATCACGAAAAGGGTCTGGATCATTCTAAAGAGAAAATTATAGATGTTGATGCTTTCCTGTTAAAACAGGATCTGGAAAATACAGCTCCAGCTGATCTCAAGAGTGGCAGAAGGAAAATCTCCTCTTACCATGAAGCCCGGTCCCCGCCTCGCTCCGCGCCGGTGCGTAAGGACACTGAGCTGGGCCCCCAGAAAAGGAGTGACAATAATTCTGATTTGCCTGGAAGGAAGGCTGAGGATGGGTACAGATCCCAAATTCTCGATATTGATGCGCTTATGGCAGAATATAAAGAAGAATCAGCGAAGGTCAGTAAAATTCAAGACAAGCTCTCTGAAGATCTTGGCTCATTGAGTAGGGAGAAATCAAAGAACAAAAGAAATGTGTCGGATAGGATGGCTCTTACCTACAGCTGGAATGAGTGGAAGAGTGGATCAGACCATTATTCTGTTAATAACAAACCAGGTGAACGTGCAGAAGAGCAGCACAGGCCAGAGAAACTAATCTTAAATGAAAAGAGCAAAGAGAAACTGGAATTACGGAGCCCTGAATTTGATAAGCAGAAGTCCAAAGACAGAAAAGTCAGCCCTCCTTACTGGGGAAACCCCAGCAGCATTTTTCCAGAGAAGTTTGTAACTCCCCCTGTGGAATTTGCTAGGAAGAAAACTTTCATTGTTGACGAGGATGAGGAAGTGAACTTGACCTCCAGAAATCAGGGTGCAAAATTTGTAATTGATAAGGTACAGCCCATAAATGCAGCGAGTACAGAGCAGAGGTTGGATGTCAGTCTGGCCTCCAAGTTGTCCCTAAAGGCAGACGATGGGCTCCTGCAGAAGAGGTTGGTGACAAAAGAACAGTTCTTGGAGGTGTCTCCAGAGGCTGACTGGAGCAAAAACATAGTGAGGAGCTCTACACTGAGAAGCAAAGACAGCACAAATAAGATGTGTGAGGGCGACTCTTTCAAAAGTAAAACTGATTGGAAGAGCTACATGTCAGGGTTTGGGACTGCACCTGCAGATCTCAGACGATCCTACTCGGAAAAATACTGCCAAGGAAGGGACAGCCTGCCCCTCATGCAGGAGGTGAGGGCAAGGAAGGACCTGCATCGATCTAGGCCAAGCTTCCCCTTGGAAAGTGTGGATAATGCATGGAAACACAAGATAGCTTCATCAGAACCATTCTTCCACGAGGATAAAAAGGTATTTCCAGATGGTATCCCAGTGTTTTGTGTGACTGAAACTGAACTTTATTAAAGATTTTATTGTGTTCTTGTACCACTTTTCAGCGCTCTGCAGCAGGGCAGCAGATCCATACTTTTCACTGGAGTTCATTTCCTTTTGGGTTCTCTTTTCTTGAGCAACATCTATTGTACTAGATGACCTGATTTTTGCTTCAGCTCTGGAAATACTTATTGATGTGTCTATGGAGAGCTTGAAAAAGCTTTAAAAAGTGTGCTTATTATTTTTTAATGCTGTGAACCTGGAAGGTTAAACTGTTAACTCTGCAATTTTATATTTACTTGAAAAGAAGTAATTTGAGTTTATTTTACAAGTTGTCAGCAATGATCTCTTTGGACTTCTTTGTTTTTCGTGTTTATCTGAAGGAAGCAAAATTTATTTTTATTTTTACTTGATGAATGGCTTTCATTTGTCTGTGAACTCCACTGCTGTCCTGACTTTTGTGAGAGGCAAGAGATTCTTTTAACACAGTGACATGTGAATGAAATCCAGTGGTTGGATTTGGTTGGAAAAGACCTTAATGGTCGTATAATTCTGTGATTAAAGTGTAGGATGTTCATGGCTATCGTGTTTTTCCATTTTGTGTTTTCAGTTTTGAGTTTCCTCTGGTTTTTTTTTTCAAAAAGGCATTATATATATATATATACACAAAATATATATATCTGTATATGCATATGCATGTAGATTTAATTACATTCATAACTGTATTTTACAGGCTTCCAGGAAAGAGTGGAGCAAGCAGAGCTCAGACAAAACAGAGGGAACAGACTTTTCCTCGGTGTCTGCGCAGAGGAGCCGCCACAGTTTCTACAAGGAGAGAAGAGCAGATTTTGGGATGGTAGGTGACCCTGGAGGAGGGGTTTGGGGAGGGATCTGGCAGCTGCAGCTCTGTTTTCCTTTCTGCAGAGGGCTGTGGCAGAAGGATGTGTCTGCCAAGCAGAGAAGCACCTGCTGGGGGGGTTGAACTGGTGAAGCTGCCCCTCCCTGGGATCCCACCCCACTGCTCCCTGCCAAAGCTTCCAGCACAAAGCCTCAGCCTTGCAGCTTGTTCAGTTTGCTTTTTGAGTGAAGAATTTTCCTCCTGAACTCAGGATGGCTCTAGAGCATTCTGGTTTGTGTTGTTTTCCGAGCTTGTGCAGACAAATAGAACTGTGTTCCAGCCTGAGAAATGATGGGTTTAATTTTCTTTCTGTAGGCAACACACAGAAGTGTTTCTGTGAAGGATCACAGACATTTTGCATGGTTTGATTTGTCTCTAACACACAAACTGTTGGGGTGAATTCCTGCTTGGAGTTGTTGGGTGCTGTTCTCCTCAGTTTCAGAAGGATTTCCTGACTTTAGCCCTCAGAGAAATTTTATATTGTGAAATAGCATCCTACATCCAGCTGTTGTTCCGAAATACGAAACAAAGGTCTGGATGTTCCAAAAGATATACAATAAACGAAATATCAACGTTTTCTGAGGGAAAGAAAGGATTTGGGAAGTGGTGACTGAAGGATGTTGTCCCATGGACTGTCCCAAGGTCACACCTCCCCTGTCCTGTCTCTGCCAGCACACTCTGCAGTGAGGTGCTGCACTGCCCTGTTCTGTCATGGCTCACTCTGCTGTTTGCAGAAATATAAAAATTGCAAAAATATAAAAAAGAAAAGAAACTCAGTAATTTTTTTCCTTCTAGCAAACAAAAAGAGAACACCTAAACCTATAAGGATTTTATAAACAAGTTTCCTAATTGGAGTTTTGGAAATGGGCTCAGATTGCCCTTAAGTTCTAGTCTTTAAGCTTCGTGGAAGGTATCCAAGGACTGATGTCCCTTTGTCTTTCCCATTCTTAGCATGGACTTCAGGTTCATTTTAGGGAATTTGGGTTGACAGAATGGGCATTTATCCAACCCCTAAAAGTTATGTGCCATCAGCTTACGGTGCAATTATGTAAAGGTGGTGTTGGCCAGGTAGGAAATGTGGGACAGAAGGGCTGTTGGAAGTAGTGCTGGGAAAACTGAACTGTTTGGGTGCTGTACTCGGATAAATACAACTGTTGTTCTCCAGTTTTGTTGTTAATTGGGGGGTTACGCAGAATAATCCTTCAACTTCACCAAGTGTAGCCTGTGACAGGAAGGAGGGTAGGAAAGGGAGACTCAGGTCCATGAAAAGAGAAAACTCACGTGTGGAATTCAGCAGGATCTGAGCACTTTGCTCCTTTGTGTTGCTTTGGAAAGGATCCTCGGGGTGTGTTTGCTGTGCATTGCCACGGGAGCCAAAGGGCAGCCTGGTCCTCCTGGGTGTAAAGTGTGAGTTGAGTGCATAGAAGGGACGTTTACCTGTGTTTGAGAGGTGGAAAACTCACCACACTGATGCTCTCCAAAGCCCCACAGAGGTACTGCAGAAGATTATGTAAAACCGAACAATTTCTCCTGAACGCAGACTTTGGGTGCGGAGTCGCAGTTCTGTCAGCGCGTTCCAACACTCCCCTCTGCTGGAGACACATCCGAGCTGTGAGAGCTGGACAGACACGAGGGGTCAGGAAAGAGCCACGGGAAGCAAAGTTAAATCCCATATTTCCTCGGAATCTGAATGTAGTTTGTGTTTCCCTTGGTGCAGCTGTAAAGGGGGAGTAGACGGAAATGTAGCATCGTGCTGCTGTTTGCTTTGGGTGGTTTCTGGTCTGTGTAGTTGGGAAGTTACTTGTTTTTCCTTGTGGCATAGTGACAAAAAATACTCTCCAGTCCATATTGCTGGTCAGTGAGGATATTGGTATCATTCTAGTGAGATAGAGTGCTCAAAGTGACAAGTCTTGTTGTAGAATAAACAATTCCCTTTAATTACATTCACCACTAAAGCAGTGTGAAGAACTGATATTGATACCCTTTACACTTGCCAAACCAGTTTACAAGAATTTGTTGCATTATTCCACATCTGTCTGTGATAATAAACAGCTGCCTGAGTGACATTTTCCAGGACAGCTGATGAACTAGGTTCTTATGGATAAACGCAATTCCAAATGGAAGCAAGGTTTACCTCATTTTACCTCCTGGAGAAGTAATTTCTTTGTGATTATATTCCAGAGAATCTTCTTGTAATTAGGCTGTTTTATAGAACATTACATGGGATGACTTTGAAATCAAACCATTGCAAAATACAAGTGGCAGTATGGGATTGGTGTTTTAAATTGCAAAGGATGATATTTTGGAGATTTAACACTCACCTAGATCACATTGTTCAGCTATTTTGAGTTTCTATTGATTAAAAAACAGAGTAAGGCTTTTATAAAGATTCCAGCATCACTGCTAGACTGTCATCATCTGTGGTTTTACTATGGCTGGTACTTCCCTCTCTTTTAGCCCTGCTGCAGCACAGAGTAGGTATAAAAATGAAGTTTTGTGCTTTGGACAGTGAAGGGTTTCTCTCACTGACTCAGCTGCAGATCTCAGAGCCTGCAGCAGGCTCAGGAAATTGGGCTCCTGTGGGGATCTTTTCCTTTAGACCTGGAATGCAGGTGGAGGGACAGGTGTGCAGTCAAACCCTCTCTGGGCTGGTACCTGTGGTTGGACATGGGGCTGTTCCCACTCAGTGCCCCCAGAAAAACCCGGCACCTGCACATCCAGGGGCAACCACGGAGCTCTGGAGGTGTTTCCATAAATTGTATGATTCCATCAGAGCTGACGTTGGGTCACAAGCCTGGATTCCTGATTGAGTCATCCAGACTGATAAGAGTGTTGGGGATCAAAACCTGAGGAATGTGTGCTGGGACTCATCCTCCAAATAAAGGAACTGTGCCGTGGGGCTGCAGGAATTGCACCTTCAGCTGGGAATGGAGCAGCTTTAGTGCAGCTGTGGGTTATAACCCAAACTGCTGCTTTGGGGAGTTAGAACAGAGCACTGCTACTAGAACTGGTGGAGGCAGGAATTATTTTGAAGGCTCCTGACATATTATTTATTTATTTTGTATTAAACTCCGGGGGTTTTTTGTCCTTTAGGGAGGAATGGTCTCCACAAAAAGATGCATTTATATGAGACTGTGATGTGTGGGTGGAGAAGGGTTTGTTGAAGAAAATCATGAGCTGACTCTTAAAATATCTTGGAAATGAAGTGCAAGGGAGAGAAGATAAATATTTTATAAACATGTGCAGATGAATTTATGGTTTGGCTTGTTACAGTGCACCAGTTGTTTTCAGTTCTGCCCATGACAGATCTGTCTCCTGCCCACTGAAAACCACACCTTCTCTTTTTCTGAATTGCATAAAGCCTCTAATATTGGAGTTTTGTTCCTTCTGAAACCCATCTTGAGTTGTTCTGTTACCCCAAAAACTGACTCAACCTGGAAGAAAATCGAAATACATTGTCAGCTCTACAGGAATTCATAGGTGATGATTAGAAAAGTGAGGGGTAGTTTCCTTAAAGTACCAAAATTTCAAGGAGAGGAGGCTGCAGCATCTTGGAAGCTGTTTTGTGTCACCTCCACCTTGTCCCTTCCTGGGAAGGGTGAGAGCTGGAGCAGTGCTGGGAGGGGACAGGCTGTAGGGACCCTCCCTGGATGGGTCCTGTCACTTATCTTTCCTTTTCCTATAAAAAAAAATGACATAAGTAAAAAAAAACAGTGTTACAATTCCCATTTTTGCTCTTCACAAACCACCCACTGCTGATGTCCAAAAACTCCACCACTCTCTATTTTAGACCCTGCCCGAGGAGGACGACCCGGGGGTGGGTAAAGCTCTGCCTGGGCTTTCTTCCTTTTTTGGCAGTTTTCATTCCCTGGGAACATTCCAGGGGTGTCTAAAAAAGCCACTTCGTTGTGTCTATTTCTTCTCGTTCACAAAAGACATTTTTATATTCAAAGAACATAAAAACACCAGCTCCTCTCGTTCCATGTGCGTGGGTTTTTGTCTTTCCTGTTCATCACCCAAAACAAGGTCAGCGAGCGACCCCGCCGGCGTTCAGAGCGTTTCATAACCGAGGGGATTTAGAGCTCCCCTTTCCTTCTGGAGGGCCTTTAGTGCAAAACCCAAAGTCCTGTCACTAATTCCAGCCTAACCCACTCCAGATGACGGAGTTGGGAGCAGTGGGCTGCTCAATAACAAGTGGTTAAATCACGTGCTGCCGGCAGCTCAGCGACTGCTCCTGAAGAGCCCCAGCTCGTGGTGGTGACGTGGGGCCAGACACACTCAGTACATTATTAATGGTGCTTTTAATTGCTCCACTCTGCTTTTAACTGGTGCTGGAGGCGGGGAGAGCCGGGAGCTGCCTGGAACAGGGATGGGTTGGCGTTAACTCGGAGCTGTGAAAAATGGAGTATTATTACTGTCCACGTCTGCTGAAGTTCCTGCAGTATCTGTGGGTAAGTGTGTGCTGGAATGTCAGTGTGCTCCCAGAGCTGGCTGGTTTCTGATGTTTTCAGAAATCTTGGGAGTGTTCCTGTGTGCTGATGGCTTTCCTCAGCAGTTCCTTACTGAGTAGTAACATGAAACTCGGGATTTATTTTGGGTGAGAAAGGCTGTTTTATCTCTAATACTTAAAGCTGTAGATTACCCGAATGTGCCTTGAAAAACCCTTTTAGGAATCAACATTTCTTCCTCTTTTATGCAGAACCATGGGAGTTGTAGTTTAGTTTAGTGTGAATTAGGAATATTTTTCCTTCTTTGTGTAAAAACTCTCCCTGGCTCTGGAGCTGCTGCCCCAGGACCCTGCTGCTGCTACAGCCACTGCCTGCCATTCCAGGAAAACAGCCGTGCTCACGGCTTTAGGAGTGTGTCATTTTACAGTTCCTTACTTGTTTTTAATTTCACTCTTCATGAGTTTCGATGTCTCGGTGAGCACTTCCTCTTCCAACACTCCTCAGGGCTGTCTGTCATGAAAAGCTCTTTTTAGCAGGCTCTGACTGTGCTGCCCTGCCAGCTTTGCACAGGGACTGCTGTGTGCCTGAAACTTTCACATTTCAGCTAGAAAGCCTGTATGAATAAATATGGTGTTGCTTTGAACTAATTGCTTGTTGTTTTTATGTCTCCTGTACTCATCAAAGATCAGTTTTCATTTGCTTGTTGTGGTTTGCATTGATCTTAATTTTTTCAGCTGTCAATTCAGTGTGTAATCAGCACTGACACCAAACCTATTCATGTTAGCTGTTTGCTACCATGTTTTAAAACTGTAGCAAAGAGTTTCCTTCCCTTGTTTTGAGTTTAATTTTGCAATCCTTGCCTGTATGTCCTTTATTAGTTGTGAGGTGAGATTGCCCACTGCAAATTTCTTGCTGCTGGGAGAGAAGATTGTACTTGAAGAACTGGGGCATTTTGTTAAAAACCTTTTCCTGTTGGAGACTGTAGTAGTGTAAAACATGGAAGTGCTTGGACATTATTAAGGTTTTTATTTGACCAGCTGTTCTTTTAAGAGACAAGCTTTCTTTGAATTGCAAACTAAAAAATCAGTCATTAGTGTGACGAGGGGGCGGATGTTCTTGATGGTTTGTCAGTGTGAGAAGTTTGAAAGAGCTCTCTCCCTGCTCTTCCTTTGACATGGGATTTTCCATAAGGCCAGGGGGAAAATCCCAAACCAACCCAAACTTTGGATCAGTCCAGAAGATGCCTGGGATGGTGGGCTCCAGTATTGTGCAGTTCTAGGCTGTAACAGAACAGAATGTTGTGTTTTCTGGGTGTACATTCTCTCTTAGAGGCCTTGGAGCATTCCTTAGGCACTTTCATTCATGCACACTTCCTGATTTACTGCAAGAAAATATTGGAATGACAGTTGTGATATTCATGATGTTAAAAAAAGAAATTTCAGGGACATACACAATTGTGCCTTCTGTCACTTTCTGTGCTGCTCTTGCAGCTGGAGGCTACTAAGGAGATACTTATCTGTTCTCTCTACTTACAGTCAGGAGTAACCAGAGATGTTGGGGTTGGTTGTCAAGTGTTATTTAATCTGTCTTGGGGAGCTAAGATGCTTTATTCATTAGGCAGATGTACCTGAAGAAGCTACAACTCTTAATTAAAAAATATTACAGCAAAAATCTGCTTTTAAAGCTACTCCATGGAGTTACTGATGGGTTGCATCTCCTCTGCTGTGTATTTGCTTTACTCCTCCAGTGGTGGAGTTGTGGGACATCACTGGACCCACTCAGTGCCAGCTCTATGCTAATTCCTTGCTGATTGCTCTCCTGAGCTTTGGACAGGATGTGTGCTTTTGTGACAAACATTTTCTGAGCACAGCAGGGTCTGTGGTCTGCCCCAGTCCGTGTGCAATGGTGTGACCACCACACGTCTGCATCCTGTGGGTGGGTGACAGCTCTGCGTTTCTGAGAAGTTTCTTTGTGTCCAGTGAAACGTTTTTTTCCCACGGCTTGTATATATTTGAGTATTTTCCAGGGTGCATGGGGTATCCATCACCCCTTTGCCAGCTGCTGAGGAGCTCTGCTGCAGCTGATACAAGACATCTTTAGGTCTGGCTTGCACAGGAAGTCCTTTAAGTGCAGCTCAATGGTCTTGCATCAGTCACAGGGTCAGACTGGTCGTGCCAGGTGTGCAGCCACAGCACTGGGGTTTCCTGTTCCAATGCCCTTTGTCCAAGAACCAGTTTTTTTTGGCTTCCTGGTGGACACAGGCACTACTGGACTGCTCTCAGTTGGTTCTGTTCCTGCCCTTGGCCATCTCAGTTGTCAGCAATTCTTGCTCGGATTCACTGCTCAGTTTGGCCTTCTGGAATGGATGTGGTGGTGGGTCTCCTGCCCATGCTGGTACCAGTCCTGATGAGTTGTTTCTTCCCAGTCTGGCTCTTATAATTTTTCAAACAGCAAAGAAATGCTACATCCTGAAAGTTCTCAAAGTAAATGGCTTGTTTTAAATAAAAGGTTCCTCTGCAGCACTGAGATGGTTTAAAAAGACCTTGTTCTTTATTGACAGTCATGAAAGAACAATTGCAAAATCAAAAGAAAATTGGGGTATTTAAGGAAGAAGTAAGATTTAGAGTTTGTTTTGACAAGATTTTGGTTGCTACCTTTAAAGATTAGTTTTGATATGTTTTGTCAGGTGACTCTGAAGGAAGCAGCAGCTGGTTAATAACCACTGTCCTGACGTGTCACTGCGAGAGGAGTTGGGTTGGTGATGGAAGGAGACTGAAATCATCAGGCTGCAGCCATGGGTGATGTCACCCTGCCCTGAGCAGGGGCCATCCTGCTCTGAAGGGGGTTATCCCTGCTCTGAGGGAGGGAAGGAGCTCTGTGCAGGTGTGGTGTGCCTTCCCTCTCGCTGCACTTCTGGAAAGTCCCTGTGGACTTGTAGGATTTGCTTTTGGTGTTGGGGATGTTTCTTCCAAAGAGTTAAAAGCCCTTCCCACCCAGGTGGTGGCTGGGTGTATCTGCTCCTGGTGCCAGCAGATACCCGAGTAACCTTTGGGATAACCTGGGTTAAATGATGCCCTTGCACAGGAAAATCTGGAAAGACATTTCCCCAGTTGCCAGCTGCTGCTGTAGAAGAGGAATTGTGGTGTCTGTGGCATTGCTGAGAGCAGGCAGACGGGTCAGCCTGGCTGAGGAGCCCCATTCCCAGCAGGAACACGAGGGAGTGCTGTTCCACCACGGAGCGCTGCTGGCCCGCGGCCACATCCCCGCTCCCAGCCCAAGGACACGTGCTCAGTGCAAGGCAGTTTGTTCTAATGAGGTGTGGTATTAAGTTTAATTTACCATAAAATGCTCACATGGAATAGCACATTCTAGGTTAAGTTGTCGCAATAAGGGTTTCATTGAGTAAGATGTAATTGTAGACATGGTAATTTTTCTGTAGTGACTGTGTCGTTCCAGGCTCGAAGCAGCTGGAAGTGGGGCTGACTGTGCCTGCTCTCCCTCCCCTTATTTTAAGTCTGGAATTGTGAATATGCTTCTGAAAAAGTTCTTCCCTGTGAGGGTGGGCAGGCCCTGGCACAGGCTGCCCAGAGAAGCTGTGGCTGCCCCATCCCTGGAAGTGCCCAGGGCCAGGTTGGACAGGGCTTGGAGCACTCTGGGATAGTGGAAGGGGTCCCTGCCCATGGCAGGGTTGGAACTGGATGATCTTTAAGGTCCCTTCCAACCCAAACCATTCTGTGACAAGAGGCTAAAGAGAATTGTTAAACCTCATTTATACACACAAAGCAGAGGTAACTTCACTGCCTCCCTCCTAATATTTTGATCTGAAGTTGTTTTGACTCAGTTCCTGCTTTCCCAAGCTGTTGTCCGTGTTGCTGGTGCTGGGAGAGAGCCAAGTTCCCACTATTGTTCCTGTCCTTTCAGCAGTGGTGAGTTATTCATGCAGCCAGTGCGTGTTTACTGTGCTGAAAGGAAACAGCATTTTTAGGGAGCTACTTGAGCATGGGGAAAGTAGCTTTTTGTAGAAGACTTTCCTCAGGATACCACAGGATTTGTACTGCGGGGCACAGTGCTCTTAAAATGTAACTTCAGGTAAATCTGGAGCCTGAATGAAGCTTGGAAAAATGGTTTAGTGATTTTGGTTTAGTGATTAAAATTTGGTTTGGTGATTCATGGTGGAGACTAATAAATCCGTGGCACATAAGGGGAGGCATTATGGATCGTGTGCTGTCCACGTCCTGGGGGATGTGGGAGCACAGGGCTGTTGTGCTGTGCCTGGGAGGAAGAGGAGGAGGAGGAGGCAGTAAGAGCAGAGGGACCTGGAAGTAAAGGAAGGTGTGTGCACTTAGGGTTACACATCCATGGCAAATAAATCCTCTGCTGTCATCATGAAATGGGTTAAAATGAATGAAGGAACTATTGTATTAACTTACAGCTGGTGTTTGGTCAATTTACTGCCATCAAGCAGTGCCTGATGTGAGTGGAAGACACATGGAATAGTGTTTTGTAGGGAAAACACGGAAGAACAGTGTTCAGACAGGCCTTGGGCAGTATGTGATCACACTGGGAACAGCTGGAATGGATTCAGAAGCTGCTCCTTGTCACTGATCTTTGAAGAAGGAAATCCCTTGCATGAAAAAAAAGCTCTTCCTTCAGAGTGAATTTTATGAGTCAGATCTGAGCCTTCAGTAGCTGGAGGTTTCCTGAGCACCCTCAGTGAGGAGAACAAATGCTATGACATCTCTTCAGGCAGGTGGTGTGGAGCAGGAGCAGCGTGTTCTCCTGTTCGTCTTCCTGCTCTCCACTCACCCTCTGCGCCCTGGGAGAAAAGTTCAGCAGGTGGAGGTGTTTTAGGCCATGTTCTGTGCTTGAGAAGTCTGAATTGAAGATGTTTTGTGGTTTTCTGTGCTTAACATGTCCATTGGGTCAAGTGATGGAGCAGCAACTGTTCCCATGATGGAGTTCCTAGGAGAACCTTAATTATGGCACTACTTTGGTTTTCCTCCCTGGTGCAGGGAGATCCATTGCAGACATCTTCATCCTGGATTTTTGTTTGTACAAATTAAAAATAACCTGAAACTATCCATCTTTTGCTTGGCTTGATCTCTTGGACATAAACAAATGTAAAGAAAATTGTTTTAGTCCTTTCCAGCGTATTTGTGCTGTAGGAATTTCCTGTTTCTGTTTTTTCAGTTTTTCCTCCTCCATTGAGCTGGAAGGGAAGTGCTGCAGGATTATGGACATGGGTTTGCAAACAACATCGTATATTTTTAGCTGGTTTCCTCAGCTTTAACACTGATAGCTTTGTTTTACACTGAAACAATTCAGGGCACAAAAGCTGTGTATGTTCAGGATGTTTAACTGGGCCTTGCTTAGGTTCAGGAGAAATGTAGTTTGGGGGACAAAAGAATTGGCACTTTCTGAAATACTCTTGTGCTTTAGTTGTTGCAATTATTACTCGTAGTTGTATTTAAATTGTTTAAGAACTTGGAGTAAAAATTATATTTCACAGTTACCTTTATTTACAGATTTTTATTAATCTTGAAATAATGGCATGCTACTGCAAAAGTGCCCAGAATCCTGTGCAGAGAATGGATGGCTGACTTTTTTGATTACAAATGAAATGGGAAAATTCATTTTTTTGCTGAACCCATCAAGGATCACCATGGCAGTAGAATGGAGAAATTACTCTGGCAGGTATAAACAAGTATGTGGGGCATTTGTTCAGTCATGAAAACTATTAATGTTTTTTTTATCACAAGGGTACTTCTGTAAGGAAAGCAAGGAATGCAGATTTAAATTGGTTTTTTGCAACTTACCAGCTCTATTTAAAATAAAGGATTTTAAAGTAGCCATGCTCTACATTGATGGGATCTTTTTGAAATGCTTTTCCACCTTTCTTTAAAAGCCTCTCATATCAGTGTGTGCTTGTGTAAACTTTACCAGTATTGATGCAGAGCCTGTTGCCTCCACAGTCTCTCCTTATTCACTGGTTTGTGAGGCCTCAGGGGGCTTTTAAAATTACCTAATAGAAGGAAAAAGTCTGGAAAAGGAATTTCAGCCTCTTGTAGTTGGTGTGTGCAACAGGAACACCTTTAATGCCATGGTCTCTCTGCAAGTTGTCCAAGATAGTGAATAATCATTAATTAGAGCTGTGGCCATGAGTGTAACTTGCTTATTTTCAGTAGAATGTGAAAGTAGGAATCAAAACCAAATATTTGGTGTAAATATTGAGATACCTGGGGTTTCAGGTTACAAAAGAGATTTCTCTGTATGGATCAAAGTCCATGTGTTAAAAACACTGCAGCCATTCCACTCTTTTGGTTTTTTCCCCTTTTTCTTTTGGTTGTAGTGTGCCTGTCTACAGGTGAGGCCATCTAGGCATCTCAATGAATTCTATTATTGTATCACCATGAAAATTTTAAAAACCCCACAAAACAGAACAGATACAACCACCGAGGCCTTTTGTCTTTGGCTGTGTTAAGTGTCATGGGAATTCCTGGATTGGAGTGGTGGGCAGGCTGGGTATCTGCCATGGAGCAGATCCTCTGCTCCAGCTGTTGAACTTTGGTCTCTCTCTGCCAGAGGTGCAGCCAGGCATTTCTTTTCTACTTTAAATAAGAATTTGAAGGTGACATGGTAAAATCTTCATGATGGGGTTTTTCATGTAAGAAATTCAGCCTGTAGTTAGGAATGCTCTCTGCTCCTTCTTGGAATGTGACAACTCAGTTGGCAAAATACAGAATCCAGAGGCAAAAACAAGGAGCCTGTAAAACCATGAGTTGTTTGTCATATCTGAGGAGCCCAAGAATAATTGAGTCTGGAGCTGTGCAACTGAGCCCAGCCCAGTGCTGCATCTTTAAATAGTCCATCATGTCAAACACAAGAGGTTAAATTAAGTTCTCTTACTAATGAAGCAGAAGGAGGGTTGGTGTGGAATGCAGGGCCAGGACAGCCTTACAAGGGCAGGCTCTGCTCCCAGGGGTGCCTGGGACTGGGTGTCACAAGGTGGGACTGGGGCTGCCTGTGGTCCCCACAAGTGCTGGGTCCTGCTGTTTGTAGGTGGGATGATGCCTCCCAGAAAACCCTTTGGAAATGCCTGAATTCATGCTAATTGCTGATTGGAGTGATGGGGGGGTGATAAGAGGAACCCATCAGAGTGAATTTCTGACTTGAGGTTCCCACAAGGGAAGAGCAGAAACTGCTGTCATAGTTAGTCCAGACTAAGGTTGCCTGTTCTTCTGTCCTGTCTGCTTTGCTGGCAAAGGATCCTTCAGGGCACCCCGTCGAGGTGAAAACTAATCCCAGGTGCCTTGGTGGGTTTTCAACTGGATTTCCTTCCCAGTTCCATGCTGCTGGGATGGAGCTGGTGGCAGGGGAACCCCATGAGCTGGAAGGACTCACACCCATAGAGAGGCTGCAAGTCCCTCCTGGGGTGTGTGTTCTGTGCTCTGCTGCTTGCAGGCCTTTTTAAAATTGACCTTGCAATCCCACAGAGTCATTAACATAATTACATGTATTTGAGAGCAGGTGAAGCTCCAAATGAGCTGTAAGAGGCTTTTGGAAAATATAATGTAACCATGGAATTTTGTTTTCTACTGAATGAGGGGAGAAACAAGGGTTGTTAGGTCTTTGTGCAGGGTTGTGTTTTTGAGCTGTAGGTGGAAGAGATGTTGATAATGGAAGTATCCAGCGATGTTTGAGTAACGAGGCCCCATTTATACTGAGGTAATTAGTCATGCAGTTTGGGTAGCTGTGTGTGTGTGCTCTGTTTTCTGGAGCTGCAGATCCCTGACAGGCCCAGGGTGAGATAATCACTCGGATTTGTCAAGGGCAGAAGATCATCTTGTGCTGTTCTTGTTCAGGAACAAACCCTCACTCAGCCAGGATTGCTGGGCTGGGGGCCAGTTAGAGAATCCTTCCCTGTGAAGGTGGTGAGGCCTTGGCACAGTTTTCCCAGAGAAGCTGTGGCTGCTCCATCCCTGGAAGTGTCCGAGGCCAGGTTGGACAAGGCTTAGTGCTGGTCTAGTGGAAGGTGCCCGTGGTCTCCAAGGGAAGGGGACCCTAAAGCTCATCTTGTTCCATTCCTCTACAAGTTCAGCTGAGGTGGTGGAAAAATCTCCAACCATATGAATTTCATGGTGAAGGTGCATCTGGGTTGTCCTCTAAAGCATTTTGCCCTGATGTTAATTGAGGTGTAAATCTAAGCAGTAATTTAGATGCTTCAATACCCAGCAGTGTGTTCACGTGGTGCCAGAAGATCCTAAATTTAGTATTGCAGAAAGACTCAAATCAGCAGTTTTCCAATCTTCTGAGGACAAAAATGGTATATTTGGTATAACATTTTTTTTCAGGGGAGGTATAATAAAAAAGTGGAATATATTCTGTAGCGAATTTTCAGATCCCTCAAGTTCCATGCACACGTGAAGAGCCCTTGCAGCGAGCTGCAGGAGCGCCTTGCTCTGTGGATCCTTGGTGAAATCTTGCTGTGCCTCTCCCCCTGTTTGCCCCAGGTGATATTCCAGAAGGGGAGTTAAATTTGAGTTCTGCTCTGCCCGTCCTGGTGAGGTGAAGGAACTGCTGACTAACTCACATGGCAGCTCCAGGCAGAGCTCTCGGGCTGCTATTTCAGGGGCTCCCGCATCAGATGGAGCCTGAAACCCTCTGGAATGGCAGAGTGCCCCGTGCAGAATCCCTGCACTGCAGCAGGCACAGAGCTGCACTTGCAAAGGCGCAGATGTTTGAAATATCACACTTAGATTTAACAGCATAAAAATGTGCAGTAAGTCTTAAATTCCAGCCTTGGATGCAGGATCTCCATCGTTCGTGAAGCATTATCCATAACTTTGGTAGGTAAATTTATTTTTTTCCTATTTCTTTGCAAATCTAAGAAACACCCAGCTCTTGGGGCATCTGATCAAAACTCTTTCCATTTCCATACAAAAATCATCCTGCAGCTCTTCAAGAGAGGAGCTGTGTGAGGGAAAAAAAAAAAAGGATTTTCTCTGTTGGCCAGATTTTCTTTTATGACTGAGGGTTTTTATTAGGCTGCTAATTTGTGAATGTTCAAAATACATTGAGAAATGAGAGTAAGTTAGGGAACACTACATTTTGTCACTGACGTTTTTCCTGGAGATAAGTTACAGGTTGGTGGAGTTGAGCTCCTAAAAACAGGGATTAAAAGGGAAGGCACCCCATTTCCTCAGGGCATCTTGGGTTCATGCGTGTCTGCAAGGCACATTTCTGATAGAATAAACCTTACGCAAGAACCATTGCATCAAATGTTATCTAAAAATTCTTTGTTCCATTGAATCTCTTCCTGGACGGTTCAGAAGAGCAGAGGGTGATGTAAGTTCATGGTACTTTGTATGGCAAATTAAGCAACAACCACAAACCCCCTTGAACAAACAGGAGAGCGAGCAGCTTCCAACATGCCTGTCTTGCCTCTTTCCCCTCGGTCCTCAACTAGTCACGGCTTGACTTTGGACTTTTAAGTCCAAACTTACGTCATAAACTTAGGTTTATTGATTTAAACTCATAGCTTTTATTCCTGCTGTCCTTTTAAGTGGGCTGTTTCCAGCAATTCCATGGCTGGTGACACCGGGGTCCTGTTGTTACCCTCAGTGATTTTGGGTTTACGGTACCAACCGTGGTCTCCCAGCAGCTGGGGAGGGAGCAGAGCTGGGGAAGGACATGGAGCCCTTCCTCACAACAGGGAACAGTGTAGAAAAGTGGAAAAAACCGGCTCCCAATGGTCAGACCTGTTCAGCTTTGATTTGAACCTCTGGCTTAATCATTATCCTGTGCCGACAGCACAGTCACTGACAGGTGCGTGTCCCCTCGGAGGCCGTGAATGGCACGAGGAGCCAGGTCCAGGTGCTGGCACTGCCCAGGTGCCCACTGAGCAGCAGGATGGGGGTGTAGGTGTGTCCCCATCCCGGTGGGAATCCTCTGGCATCGGTGCGAGACGTTCCCTGGCAGAGCCGCGTTGGCCAGGAAGGGTTAAAATCAGTAACTCCACGTGACATATGCAAACTATGAATCATTCCAATAGATCTGTGCAACTCCTGCCTGCTCCGGAGCCAGCAGATGCTGTTCCCTGCGTTGCCATGGGAACCCTGCCTGTACTATAATAAAGCCCAGCCCAGATCCTTCCTTGGGCAGACCTCTGCGGCTGGTCACCTCCTCATTGTTTCCTGCCCGGAGCACAGGCGAGGCAGGGAGGGAGAGGAGGGATCAGCATTCCAGAGGCAGCATTCTCCTGCTCATAACCTCGTGTGCCTTACTCGGGAGCGTGGCAGACCCTGCCTGGGAGCCAGACGGGCTACAAACAGCTGTGCATCCACAGCTGCTTCCAGAGGCGCTTCCAGAGGCGCTCCGGGCCGTGTGAGGAGAGCAGGAGTGGGGACAGTCCGTGCGTGTGTCCCTCGGCTGGGAGCCCCCCTGGAAGCAGAGGAGCTGATGTCATCCAGCAGCTCTTCTGGCAGGCTCTGAGCAGCCAGCGAGTCCCGCGGGGAAGGCTGGACACGCTTCCCCTCCAGCCTCCCCCGGCTCTGCTCCGCAGTTCTGCCAGGGGAGAGCTCCAGGATGGTTCCGAAGGCAGCGAGGCTGGTGAGGAGGGGATTCTGCTGCTGACAGCCTTCTGCAGAGTTTTTTTTCGGGAAGAAAAGAATCCGGATTTATTGTTTAGAAGATCGAATCGATTTGCTGCTAAATGGATTGTATAGGAGCACCAGAACTTTGGTCAATGTACTCTCACCTGACGAGTGGCCGAGCCAGGAGAATAAGATTTGTTTTATCTTTCTGATATTTACAGCAAAACGAAAACTTGGCTTAAAAAGGGAGTTGCTTTTCCTGCTCTGAAATGAGAGAGTAAGAGCCTAATTCTCTGCTTGCAAATGGACTCGTTTCAAGTGACTGTGTCAGGATTTAAACATTGGTTTATCTCTTTAACATGGCTGAATGAAACATATTTTGATGGAACTCTGGAAAGCCTATTGTAAGTAGGAAAAGTCTTTTATTTTTTCCTACTTGACAAATACCAATCTCCCACCTCACATCTTTGGTTATTTAATTTTAGGAATATGCTGAGGGTGATAGTGCAGTGCTGTTTACCTTAGCCGGAAATATTTTATACACGGAATCACTTTTCGCAAAATAAATCAGGGTTGTTAAGGAGAATATATTTTAATTGCTACTGAATATTGATATCTCATCTCTGCTGGAGAAAAAAAAAATGGATTACCTTGGAGACAAACTGACAGTGGCACAAACTCACATGACCCAGTGGATGGGCACGGTGCGGAGATCCTTGCAGGAAGCACTAAATTTAGTCACTACTGCGGTGGCTCATGAGCGGAGTGGAGGGGAAGGTGGCACCAGGACTCCCTTCAAGAGAACCTCTTCCTTCAGGCACTTTGCATCCCGGAGCAGAGAGTCCTTCCGAAGGTTTTCAGTGCGGAGTCAGCAGAGGTTTTCCTCTTTGAGGAAGAGGCAGCCCAGCTCAGAGCCACCCGAGCTCGTAAGCGATGCACCTTTTTGAGACCCTCAAGGGAGAGAATACCATGCAAACCCTCGGGTTTCTTGCAGCATTTTATCTCCTAATGAAACCTCCTGTCTGCTTTTTCTAAAAACAGCCCCCAAAACGCCTCCAGATAGTGCTGTCTGTCTGTCTGTCTGCTCTCAGCTGCTTTCTTCCTGCAGCGCAGGTGGATGTTTTAATTTGCCACGGAGTCAAGGTTTGGGGAATGGGGAAAATGTGGTTGATTTTGAAGCAAGACAATAAGGTAGGACAAGTGTTGTCCTACAAATTAGAAAGTTAATCTGAAAATGGGCTGGTGTTGGTCAGTTCCCCAGCGCAGGCCAGCATGGCTTTGGGTATGCTTCAGTATTTGTGATTTTCCAGTAAAAAAATGCCTGAAGCTAAATTTATAAGAAGATTGAAGTGCTGTCATAGTGCAGGCAACATAAATGATCATTATTCCCTTCTTTTATTGAAAATAAGGTGTTTTTTGTCAGAATGCCTCCTACTTTGTCATGCCATAGAAGTGTTAGGGTCAATGTGACTTGTGCAGGCGGTGGTGTGACAGAGGCAGGGTGCAATTCCTGAGAGCAAAGTAAAGGTGAAGAATTCTTGGTTCCCTGTGGCTCTGTGCCAGACAGAGCCCTTTCCCTTCCCTTTTCCATTAGCTTCCAGGTTATGTTCAGGAAGGACTGCCTATATTCCATGGCATGGCAAAGAGGTGGAGGAGAGGCTGGTTTCCTGAGGGCTGCTGGCTGCCATGATCATCCTGACCAATGTAGTTCTGGCACATCCTACAAAGCAGCAAAGGTTTGGGGTGATAGGGAGTGAAAGGGAAATAAACCTGGTTTATTCTGTTTTATTTCACAGAGAGAAGCTGAAACCAGCTCAAAACAGGTTTGAGTTGTACCTGAAACTGGTGATTTTAAACCCAATGTTTGACCAGGGAGAAGCGAGTGACTGTGGTTGAGTTGTGTGGAAAGGGGCCCCAAGTCTTGGTGCCAACGTGTGGGTAAATCCAAACTCCCTGAAGTGGCTAAAATGTTTTGGTTTCTTTTTTTATTATTAAACAAAACAGTTACTCACTGTGAAGTGTAAACACGGGCAGCTCTGCTGTGGCCTCATGGGGTTTGCTCAGGGAATGAGTGCAGGTGACGCTGCATTCCTTGGGCAGGTGTGGTGTTTGAATACTGCTCTTTCCAGTGCTCTCTATCAGCTCTGAGTAGAGCATTTCTGTCCCAGCTTGCTATCCATGTCCTGTTTGGACAGACTGGGAAAGAATATAGTGTCAAGTAAGCACAAAAGAATGAAGAAGAAAATATTTGGTAACCACTGTTACAGCGTTAGCATGGTGAAGTTCTCGTGGCTTCTTTTTTAAGCTGGTGTTTTAGATTTACTGGAATCACCTGAATGAACAACTCGTGTGAAAGAAGGCTGAAAAATGGGAATGTGGAACCTGCAGAGGACAAGTGTTCTGCTGTCCTACACAGCCCTGCTTACGGAGCAGAAATCAGGAGACACGGGGTGACCTTTTCACTTAAGTCACTGGTGACAGTGCTGGAGCCACTGTTCTCTGTTTCAGCAGGAATTTTGCTTGTGCTTGGCTTTATGTGTGAATTTGGTTTCACTTGGGCTCAAACTTGAGGTCTGAGCACTCCAAGAAGTTTGTTTGGTGGCAAATGACTGGTGAATACAGACCTGGAGCTGGTACTTTTTTATCTGATTGCAACAGGGTCCTGTCTTAGTCCTTGAAACTACTGACATTGTGCTACAAAAAATGATGGAATGAGTAAAAAGTGTGTAATTCACATAAACTGACTTCTGTGCTGCTCTAGGGCTGTAGTGTAGAGCAGTCACTCGGTGCTGATGGAGTTTTTAAACAAGGAGCAGCCGTGCTCAGGAGCTCCTGCCTGACACAGCGAGGGCCAGGGGCTTCCAGCTCCCTTCCCTGCTCCCACTGGTGGCTACTGGTGGAGAATTTGGCATTGTACAAGGCAAGGAAACCTGTCCAAATGCATCTCAGGCAGCATAATTTTAGTCAGTGTGAGTAAACTTCTTCACCCTCACATCTGCAAATCCATAGCTGAGCTTGCAGAAGCTTTCACTTTGCAGTGAGAACTTTTAAATAGAAGCTGATTTTTCTTTCAGGTATTTTTATTGAGTTAATTGTCCATTTTCATCTCATGTCATCAGCCTGGTGTCTTTGTAAGAGGAGCAGAGATACATGCATTAAACATGGCCTCTGATTTAATCAGGGTCTCTTGGTCATGGTTCTATTATAGGTGTGAGATCTGGTTTCACAGCCAGCACTCTTCTAGGTCTCGAGGTTTGTTGCCATACAATAAAACCAGGGCAGTTGTTTGATGCCCTTGGCTCCACTTACACTGCTAAAAAAAAGTCATGGAAAACCTCAGAGGTGTTTCACACAGAACAGGAAAGATGAATTCTGGGGCTGAGAGTGGTCGATGTGTTTTACTTAAATTGCTCCGATATGTGCTAAAAATAACACCAAAGTGCATTTAGTAGTGGTTTGCTTTTGGTGTTCCAGGCAGTCCAAGAAAATGGTGTTTTCATTCAAAATTCATCTGGCAGCATCACCTTTATTAGTTTGGATTCAGTTTTTTAATGCAATTCCAAAATAAAGATGGAAGTGGAGTGATTTGTTTGCTGCACGTGTCCCAGATGTGCTGGGAGGGCCCTTAGTCCTTTTGAGGGTTTTTGATGCATCCTACAGCCCTTTCCCTGCTAGAGGCTGAAATTCCCATCCTAGTTTTTATTAATCTTCCCAAATGTTTCTTTTCAAGCCAGTCTAAGCTTGTGCAGCTTGTTCCTGGGGAGAGCTGGTGGACTCTGACTTTTCCCATAGAACAGGATCCCTTTCTGGAGCAGGTGAGGGTCCTGGTTTGAGTTCCACACCTGCCTTCACCTGGGACTGTGTCTCTGCTCAGAAAAGAGCTTTGATCTGCAGTGCCTGTTCTGTTGTACCCAAGTCTGTCTGCAAAAGTTTGTCCTTTGTGGTGAACATCCTTCAACAAATGATTTGTAAAGAGAAATTACTACAAGTTGGCACTTCGATTCTGAACTTGGAATAGGTACAGACCCTGCAGTGAATAGTTGCTAAACTCTTCTGCCCTAATATTCACCGAGAACACAATGAATTGTTCTCAAAAATAGTTTTTTGGTACTATCAGTAAATGGAATTTTAATCTTTAAATTTTATCTTTAAATTCCCAGGGAGCTGTTAGGGTAGGGGGAAGCAAGTTTGCAGCAAGCAGGCTTTAAAAATGAGTTGTTTGTCTTGTTTGGGGGTGGGGGGAGGAGTGAAGCTGTTCAGTTTAATTAATGAAGATACAAGGGCCAGTGCTGAAACAGTTCCTGCTTTTTCATTCTTAATAACTTCCCTCTGGTTTAACAGGCCATGAACGTAGCTGGCAGATAAATCTGGGCCAGAAACCCATAGTGATGGGCATTTGGTGGCTGCCTTTGTTGTTCTCTCGTTATTTTGACAGGAATAATTATTTAAATGACTTTACTCTGTGATTTCACTTAGGCTGATTGCAAGGAGTTGATTTTTACCATGCTCTTAACCAAGAAGAAAATAGCATAAATAGATTTAGAGCTGGTATTTTGTGCTCATCCACCTTGCTTCTTTTTTCTTTTTTTTTTAAAGCTCTAAGTGACAGCTCTCAGGGGAAGTAAATTGTATTAAACAAAAACTTCTCTGAACACAAGCCTTAGAATTATAGAATCCCAGAAGGATTGGGGTTGAAAGGGGCCTTAAAATTGTCCAGTCCCACCCCCTGCCATGGGCAGGGACACCTTGCACTATCCCAGGTTGCTCCAGCCTGGCCTTGGACACTTCCAGGGATGGGGCAGCCACAGCTTCTCTGGGCAGCCTGTGCCAGGGCCTCACAGCCTCCCACCCTGGCAATCCATTTTTACTGAAATTGGTAATACTGTGAAGGTTTTGGGAAGCACTCCTGGTGTTCACTGTGTGTGTGTTTTGACTGCTGTCTCCTAAAACATCTCCTGAGCTGTGCGAGCTGTGTGTTGAAACCAGCACGTTTGTTATTCACTTGTTGTCAGGAAATCCTATCACTTTCTATACATCTTTAATTCCAGGCTTTAAGCTAACGAGCACTTTTTTCCCAGGAATGTTTGTTTGAAGTTTAGCTTGTGTCTCATGTGGAGAGACGTTAACTGTGCAGAAGAGCTGTGAAATGCAGCATTTCAAGTAGGAGGTGTTGATTTCAACTATGCAGCTTCTCAAAAAAAGCAAATCTATTCCCTCCTTGGCATCCCAGGATGAAATTGCCTTGTTCTGGCTTGTGCCTCTTGCAGTGTTGAGTCGAGGGATCCTGTTCCATGCTGGTGCCAGGTTTTATTAACACTGATGGGAGTTACACGTGCCCTGGGGAGAGCCTGGATTCCCTGTCGATGCTCAGGATCTTCCTGATGGAGCCTCTGGCTCCTTCCCGCTGCCTTGGCTTTCTTGGGGATTCATTCCTTATCAGCTTGGCTGCCTGAGGCTGAAAAGGAAATTTAATCCGGTGACATAGGGGAGGTTTTAAAGATGTTCCCAGCTAGTTCCTCTGCTGTGGTGTTGTGCGTTCCCACCTCTCAGAGGAAGTGCTGTCGTGGCTCACTCAGCCCTAGCAGGGCTTATATTTAGAATTTGGTTCTCGTCTGCTTTTTGCACATCGAGTCAACCTCTGCTCCATCTTCAGCCTTGCCCTGAACCAGCTGACGTGTGTGTGGTGAGTGCTCACAGCAGGGCAGAGCAGCTCGATTTGCAGGGTAGAAAACACCACAAACTCTCAAATGTCTTTGAAATCCTCTGTGGAATGAGGAGAATAACAGCACCAGGAGTCACTGCAGGAGCAGGGAGCTGATGTCACTGCATGATCGTAACCAGATCCCTGGCAAAACCAACTTCATCTGCATTAATTTGACCACATTCTGTATTGTGGCCAGAATCGATGCTGGGTAGACTTTGGGTCTGTCTCTGGTGTTGCAGCCTGTGCCAGGGCTTCACCACCCTCACAGGGAAGCATTTCTTCCTAATATCTAATCTAAACCTGCCCTATGCCAATTTAAAACCATTCCCCTCCACGTCCTTGTCCAGAGTCCCTCTCCAGCTCTCTTGGAGCCCCTTTAGTACATCTGCTTTCCTGCAATTTTTGCTGTGCCTTTGCAGGGAGAAGGGGTTGGGATTCAGGGCTGTGCATCAATGGGGAAGCAATGACAAGGTGGAGCATTAGACCAGTCACCCTCTAAAAACAACTCCTGTTTCATAAGGGAAATGCTGTCAGGCTTTAGCATCAGGGATGTAATTGGTGGTTGGGCATCGTATCCCTGTGGAAGAGGCAGGGAAAACACGTATGGAGAGGCAGCCCAGGGTTGCATAGCAACAGGGGCTGATGGCATTTATGAGATGCTCAGTACCGTGGGACTGGAACGTACTCCACTGCCCATGGGAGAGGGAAACATCCATTATTTAAAGGATTTTTGAGCAGAGCAGTGTAGCTCCTTAGGATCTGAGAGAGCTGAATATGCTCTGTGAGTGCTCACAGTCACATGGGGCACACGTGTGTTTCTCCAGGCCTTGCTCGTGCATTCAGCAGCAGCAGCAGCTCCAGTTTTCCACATAAAACCAGCTTGTCCTGCCCAGCCCAGGATGCACCAGGGCCAGTGGGGTCATGGAATGGTCTGGGTTGGGAGAGACCTTAAAGCCCATCCCATTCCACCCCCTGCCATGGACAGGGACACCTTCCACTAGCCCAGATTGCTCCAAGCCCTGTCCAACCTGGCCTTGGGCACTTCCAGTTTTGGGGCAGCCACAGCTGCTCTGGGCACCCTGTGCCAGGACCTCCCACCCTCACAGGAAAGGATTTCTTCCTAACATTAAACCTACTCTCAGCGGGAAACCATTCCCCCTTGTCCAAAATCCCTCCCCAGCTCTTTTGGAGCCCCTTCAGATACTGGAAGGCCACAGTAAGACCTCCCTGGATCCTTCTCTTCTCCAGGCTGAACAACCTCAACTCTCAGCCTTTCCTTATCGGAGAGCTGCTCCATCCCTCTAATCATCTTCATGGCCTCCTCTGGGCTCACTCCAACAGCTCCATGTCCTCCCTGTGCTGGGACCCCAGAGCTGGACACCCCACAGAGCAGACACCACGGCCACTCACTGCCATCTCCCTACCCACTGACCTCACTGGAGGTGGCTGTGTCGTGCTGTAAAGACCTGGAGGTTCTGGGATGGATTAATTCCATTAATTCTGTCCCTGCCCTTGGGGCTGGGCTCCAGGGATGGTGCAGTGCTGCCCTGTTTGAGGCTGTTGTGCTGGCTGGGGTGTTGGGGAGGGCTGGGAGCCTTTCCTTGTGCTGGAGGTCTGTAACTCATCCCTGAGCTCAGCTGGGCAGTTCCTGGAACTCTTTATCTGGGGCTGCAGCAGGAGAGGGGGGGCAGAAGGCGCTCCCTGAGGCACTGACTCCATGCAGCAATTAATTTAAACACGGAGTTGGCTGATCTCACCAGTGTGAATCCCACCTGATTGCTGGGAATCAACAGGAGCTGGAGCCATGACTTATTCCTTATGGGCAGCGTTCATTGGATGGATAGTAAGTACAGATGGGAATCCTGGGATCCTCTTCCCACTTGCTGTCCTGGCATTTGGGTGCTTCCTAATTAAAATCCATGGGCTGTGATCCACAGGCTTTCTTACTGTGGTGAGGTTTTCAGTGTTGGTTGGTTTCAATCTGATGTCATGTTCTAATGATTCTTTCAGTGCTCCAAAATATCTAGTTCACCTCTTAGAATCCTTACAATAATTTAGGTTATAAAGGACCTCTGGAGCTCATCGAGCCCAGTATCCCATGCAAAGCAGAGTCAACTACAAAATAATACCATAAAATATGAATAGATGGAGGTCTATAGCTGTCTTCTTGGCATGCTGCAGGTGAACAACTGGAGTACTTTTCTGGATTTGTAAGGACTTGGGAGCTCTGCTAAAATGCAGTGTCACACTTACAGGGCAATTTGACCACATTTTTTACTTCTTTAATTAAAGTAAGGAGACAGAAAAATGAAAAAAAAAAAGCCCTTTTCAAGAAATCAGCACCATTTTTTCTCAGAGTTGTATATTAACAAGGCAGATGGTCAAAACTTCCTTCCATTGTGCAGTTCCTCTTCATATCCAATCCATGCCAGTGGAATTTAGCTCTGAACGTTCACACTCAAGCTGTGGGCTGTCACTTTGGCTGGCTGATGTCTCGGGCTCCTTGGCAAACAAAGATATTTTTGAAACTGTCTGTGCAGCTTCTGACTCAGGAGATCTCTCGGAGCTGGTGTTCTTCCTGTGCCAGGTCTTCATTTCCCATCAGTGCAGGAGGGTTTTGCACATAAATGTCTGCATTGACCCAGAGTTAGGGGTGATTTCGGGGCTGGTGGGACCAAGGTTGTGTGTGCATCGTTTTCAGGAACGGGAAATTGCAGGAATAATCAGCCCTGGACTGTAGCCAAGCCCAGCTTAATTCCAAGGAAGGACTGGAAGAGGCATAATCATAATGGCTCATTTTATAAGAAGAACCAGAGGTGAAGCAGGACACAGCTCAGCTGTTTTATTTTATAGAAAAATTAAGTAGATTTTTTTCCTGGCTCCTGGTGTAAGAATTGGGAAGATCAAAGCTTGGAGAATTGCAGCATTTGAAGCCTGGATCAGGTGTGGGTTTTATTTGATTTGGGAGATTTTTCTGTCATCATAAATTAGATAAGTTCTAATTTGGGTTTATCTTGTGTGCTAAAAAGACACCAGGCCTCTCTTTATTGCTTGTTCCTTTGGAATGATTGGTTTTCCAGTTTCCTGAATATTCTGTTTATGGAGGAAATGTCTGGACCTGGCCTGGCTTCATGTGTTGATTGCCTTGAGTCTTTCAGGAGTGTGGTGACAATAATAGAAAAGAGATCTTCCAAAAAAAAAAAAAGCTAAAACTCTTATTTCTTGCTAATAATCACTTTCTGGCAAGGAAAATCTTCCTGGTTTGTTGTCACTTCCTTCCTCAGCACCCCCTCTCCTCCGAGCTGCTGCACAGGCTATAAATTGCTTTTCTGCACCACCCTCGGTGCCCCCAGCCAACACCTCCTCCACCAGCCAAGGAGAGGATCAGCTTCTCTTCCCACTCCCTAGTTTTGTTCTTGGTACCTAGAAAACGTTTATTTTTTCTAATTAATCATTTGGCACCTTAAAAAGTACGTGTTGAAAGGGCCTCTCAGAGAAGGACACAATCGTCTTGAAATAAGCAGCTTCCTCCAGAAGCAAAATGAAATAATGATTCTGAATATAACAAAATCTTTAGAATGTAGAAAACTCTAGATTTCCTAGAGCTTGGAGCATTTTATTCCGGACATTTAGACTTCATTTATTGTATTGAACTTAACTTCACAATGTCTTCAGAAGCAGTAATTTTATTTCTTTTTCAGGCTTGTTTTGGGTTTAGCACAGAGAAATAACTCTGCTAACGGTGTCATTCTGGCCAGCAGGGTAAAATGTTGTTAGGAATTACTGAGCCTTCTCAGGAGTGGTGTCTTTGCATCTGAACTTGACCCCTGTGGCTGCTGAGCCGTTGTTATCTGGGCTCTCCACACCCCTCCTGTCCAGCCCCCGCTGCCCCGATAACTCAGCGCTGTGTAAACAAGGGCTCCCCACTGCAACGGGACAAAAGTTACTCCTTTGCTGCTCCTGTTCCTGTTTCTAAGCTTTTTTGTCTCGTTTCTAGTAGAAGCAGTGTGAGTGATTGCAAATAAAAAGGTCTGTGCTGTGTGTAGAGGTAATGGGCTTTAGTCATAACCGGTGGAAAATACGGTACAAATTGATTGTAAGAGTGGGGTAACTCGTGATGTGGGGTTGGGATTGAAAAAAATTCATAATAAGCATCAAGGTGGGGGGAAAAAAAAGCCCTGAATGAGCATGGACAGGTGGGAGGGAAGCGAGAAGAACCACTGGTATTTCTTAGTGCCTTTCCTAGAAGTGCAGCCACCAGCCAAAGGTGCCGTGGCCACTGGGTGAGAGCTGAACCCAGGAGTACCTGGAGCAAATCATGGGATTGGGAAGCTGCAAGAGGGAATTTGTGGAAGGCAAAACATACAGCCAAGCCAAGCAGGAGGAAATGCCCTGTGGTTTCTAGGAAATAGCAGACTATCTCCCATGCTGGAAGCAGCATGTGCCTGGCTCACGTCTGGAATCTTGTACCTGGCAGGGACTGGGAAATGTAAGAGCTCCACTCGCCTCCAGGCATTCATGTACATATCTGTATTTAGATTTCTCTATAGGATAGGTTGGACTCCATCTTTCTGAGGTTTTTTTCCAACTTTAAGAATCCTACGACTGCATAAAGTGTAAGAACCAGTGAATTCTGGGGCTGTGGGAACATCTGGAGTATGAAAAGCAGGAAACGTCTGTTCTGTGTAACTCACAAACTGGGCCAGTTTTACTTGAGTATTACAAACAGAATTTAACTTGGTCTTTAACTTTGAGGTGTGTGGTGATAGTTGGAGTTAAATGGTGGAGCCTTTTGTGGTTTGTCTTTGCTTTAAAACACAAACACTTAGTCAGCAGCAAAGAGCACAACAGGGATGGAGAGTGGCTGTGGCCACTGGGAAATAAGAACTGGTTATGAGAGCTGGAAGTGTTGTGGGACTTCTTCAATAGCCAGGTGTCAGCACTGCTGAATTATCCTTAATGGTTTTATAGTCTTAAGGCAGCATTCTTTAAGTGTGCAAAATTAAGGAAACAAGAAAAGATGGAATCTCTCTTCTTTCCCCCCTATAATATGAAGGAATTCTACATATTAAATATGGGATTTCTTAATTATTGTTACCTTGTGTGTGCTGCCTGAAGAGAAAGAGATGTGGCCTAGTCCTAGCAACATGTTCTGCTCAGTGGGTCTGAGGCAGAGGGTACTTAAAAAGAGAGAAAAATCCTTGGATTTTTTCAAGGGCAGGTGGAAAACCATGTAATTTGCTGGCAGATAAAATCTGGATAAGCAAAGCCGATCTGGAGCTGAAAGCCATGTTTGTATTTGTTCAGGGTAATGAAGGTGAAAGGGACCAACAGTTAATTATCTGCTCCCAGTGTAGGATTTCAGGAGCTCTTGAAGCTCCCTGAGTAACTCAGCACAACTGCAGGGCTGTGTTGACATTGGTGTGCTGCAAATCTGGGGTGCCAGCACTGACCCACTTCTCCTGGAAAGGGGCGGGCCTGGAATCCACTCTTTTCTTAGGAGAGCAGCAGATCCGTGAAATAAAAACAGTCAGGAAATCAGAGGTGAGAATAGAACAAAGCAAACCCACCGTGGTGTGTCCTGCGCTGGATTTGGATGTTACAGCAGTTTGTAGAAGGCTTTTTGTGTCTGGCCCTGTGCTTATTTATTTATTCATTTTATTTTGAATGTCTTCCAAAGAAAGCTCAAAAAAAAAAAGGATCTTTTTATTAAACCCAGGAAAAGAGCAGTGGAGTTGATGTTTGCCTGCTGTGCTTGAGGAGATGAAATGTCATTCCCAGCAGAATTCCTTGTGCTTGCATAGGTGCTTTAAGAAGTTCTGTGCAACCTGAGATAAGAGCAATATTAAAGCAGCATGGAGTTACTGAAACCAAGGAGTCATCTCCAGCCTCTAGATCCATTATTTGCCCAGGAAAACAATTATTGTAATTACTGTAGAGAGATTTACTGTACACAGAATCATCGTTCCGAGCTCACAGCAGTTCTCCGTCTTTAAGTTGATTCCCAGCCGGCCAAGTTTAATTGGCAGATTCCAACCCGTTATTGCCAATAAAACCTGTCAATCCCTGAGCCAGGGGCTGGAGGACTGACAGGAGGTTTTGTTGCAGGACCAGCTGAGGCAATGCTTCTCCAGGCAGCCTCCGGGGGCGAAGGACACGGACACGCTGGTGCAGGAGCCCGACAGCCAGTACGGCACCTGGAACGAGCAGCGGCACAGCGGCGACAGGTGAGGCCTCCCCTCAGCTCAGGGGTCAGGGGAAACGCTGGAATCCCACAATCCCCGTGTGGTTTGTGCTGGAAGGACCTCAAAGAGCATCGCATTCCAACCCATCCCACAATCCCAGAGTGGTTTGTGCTGGAAGGACCTTAAAGGTGATCGCATTCTGGCCCTCGGCCGTGGGATGCCTTCCACTAGACCAGGTTGCTCCAAGCTCTGTTCTTGGACACTTTCATTTTCTTTGTTTATAAATCTGTTTGTCTGTCATTGCCATTCCTTTAACAACCTCAACAATACTGCCAGGTGGGACAGAGTGGCAAAATCCCTCTGGAACAAGGACTCTGGGCCTCAGGTGTGGTGACACAGGGTGCATCTCTCTGTGTCCACATCTCAGACTCTCAAGTGTTTTATTGGTGGTGAAGTGGAGGATGAAATGGGATATCAGTTGAGAGAAACAGAGTATTGCTGATGCTTTTCTGTTCTTAGAATGATTTAGTGAAATAAACCTAGAGCAGCGAAGTGTGAGGGATTTTTATAGTTTACACCTGTTGTGTAGATTACAGCTTGATCTACCCTGAACTCATGTTCTGTCTGCTCAGTGTGGTATGAAAATAGCATTTTATCTGCTTTTTAACGCTATACTTGTTGGGATCTTACAGCAGACATTAATGTCAATTATGTTTGGTGTGTTCTGCACTTGAGAACTGTGTGTTATAAATATTTTATTGCTTATGAAATCAGGGTAACGACCGGCTCGAGGTTCAGCAGCCAAGTGAATGCCAACAGTGACAGCCAGGCTGCTGTAAAATTAACTTGGATTCCAGGATGGTGCAGACATTTCTGAGATCAGTTTCTTAACAAAGGTGCTTGTCTCAGCTTCAGAGCAGACAGCACTGGAGAGTTATTTCAATCCATCCATCCTAATTAGAACAGCTCCACCTAAACATTCCGGTTCACTGAAGGATTGAACTCAGTCCCATGTACTGGAATTTTGTTTGCACTGCAGGAAATGTTTAGGTTTTGCTTTTTTTATACTATAATGGTGACAGTGTAGAGACTCCTTAGCATTTTGCCACCCCATTGCTCTGCTTTATTTTGACTTACAGCTCATTGCAGGGGAATTACTGCTGTATTAATTCAGGCACTTGAAGAGAAATGAGATTAATGTACTCTTAAATAATGGAAGTCTTCCTGGAATATATTGATCATGCATTTTGTCTGCAGTTTATTTTGGATGAAGTCCCTGCCAGGAGCAGTGCAGACGTTCTCCTCACGTTGCTGTGGGTGCTCTGAGCAGGGCTCTGCCTTTGGTGCCTCCTCCTGGCCCCAGCTGGAGGCAGGAACTTGTGGGAGATGTTGATGGTTCAGTTTTCCTGTTTGGCCTGGCTCATGTCCCTCGGAGCATTTCCCCTGCCAGCCCCGTGGTGTCACATCCCGTGGGGACCAAACGGTGTCACAGCCTCCTGCTGTGCTGGGGGAACCTCCAGTGTGGGGCACTTCCCACTATTGGAGCCATGGAGGGATTATTTTAGGAGTGTTTCATTAGTGCTCGTGTGAATGACCTCATCTTTGCGGAATCACAGAGTCCTCAAGGTTGGAAAAGCCCTCCAAGATCACAGAGTCCAACCTTCCCCTGAATCCCACCAAACCAAGCAGTTTCACCTCTGCTTGGCATTTGAACACTTCCAGGGGTGGTGACTCCACCACTTCTCTGGGAATTTTAAAACAAAAAGCCATAACTGCATGGCAACAGGATGAACATGGTCCTTTTCCTGATGAGCTTTTGGAAGGTGAAGAAAGGAGCATTTTCCTCTAGAACTGAGTCACTGCTGGGATTAGTGTAAGGAGCTCCTTTGGGCTGCTTCCAGTGGGCTTTGGCCAGTAACTCCTTGGGATGGACAGAGATGAAACCATCTCCTCCAATGTGGAGGTGTTAATTGGATTTTCCTTGGTTTATCTAAAAGATTTTATTTTAATTTTTCTCAAGCACTTTAGTAAGCTTTTCCAAGTTGGCATCGTAGAAAACTCTTTTAGGTTGGAACAGTCTTTATAGGGAAAATTACTGTTTTTTACAGGAAAGGAATTGGCTTTAGGTGGTGGATCCATCCATCTGACTCCTCATTTTACAGGCTGAAGCAACACCTTTATGGCCTCTATGCACTGTCTTGCTAAAATGAATTAAATTTAATTGCAGTTGAAGGTGAGGATTGCTGTCAGTTTATTGCCCATTGTGATAACCATCCTGCTGGGTTTGTGTGCTCCACGTGAGGGATAATTTCTCAGAGAAGTGTCTATAAGTGCACCTGTGAAACACTGATGGTAGCTCATAGATGTACTCACAAACCCTGAAATCTTAATGAAGTAATAGAAAGAGGTGCATGATATAGCTCAGTAATGAGAACTGAAAATACATTTTCAATTTCATTTTTCTGAAGGGAATTTCACCCCTAATTTGCTGTTCACTGGAAAGAATCCCCTGCACATAACAGAGTTTGGGCTCGAGGCATCCTTGCCACGTTTGGGGCTGAGCTGTGCCACAGGGCTTGGTGTACGGGGCTGTAACTGGGCAGGAACTCCAAAGGAAAATCCATTGGGAAGGTTTGTGAATGAGGAACCACCAACCAGTGCAAATTCAGCTGGATTTCTGACACGTCTTGCTCTCAAATATTTCAGTTTGAAAAACCTCAGTGAACTGTATCAGCTGCAGCCCTGGGATGTAGCAGGGCAGAGGATTTTTGGAGACATGCAAATCCAACAGGATCCTTTCAACACGCGCTTTAATTTCCATGAAAGGTCCTACAGATTGTCCCTCCCCTCTCCATTCTTCCATGTTGCAGTGCCTCTAAAGCCTAATGCTGCAGCTACCAAATGTCATTTGAAGCAAAAATCCTGGACAAAAACTTTCCCCCAGAGCTCATTAGTGCCATTCTTAATTATCCTGGGGCCCACTGGTGAGGGAGGGAAGCAGCATTCCCTGTGCTCGTGTGCTGGAAACCCTCTGGGCAGTGTCTGCTCTGCCAGGCTGGACACTGTACCATGTGCTGGTGCTCATGGAATGCTGTTATCCAGGAGGAAACTCCTGAGTGTTTTTCTCCTGGGATTGCTGTACCAAATACTAAGGTTTATTGAAAGATGTGCATATATTGATATATACATGGTTTTTTAGGTTTAGAACAGTTTTCCTAGATATGTGCCCAAGAAATGGTGCTTAGTGACAAAAGGCTTCTGTCAGGAGGAGGAAAAAAACCCAGGACTAAATCCTTTAGGTTTTGGTTTTTTCAAACTGGGTATTAGAAGCAAGATAGCCCAGTTTTTACTGACAGTGGAGTCTTCCTGTTTCAAGGAATACTCCAGCCTTTGTGACAGAGGCAACCACCACTGTGTACAGCTTTCAGTCCTGACCCTACAGCTCATTCCTGTCAGTCTAGGCCCCAGAAGGAATTCTAGGAACACACTGGGAACATCCCAGCACCAGGAGATGCCACCCTCCTCCCCAGGCACGGGAAGCTCTGCCCGTGGAGCCCTGCCTTAGGGTGCCACCTGGTGCCCACCTCTCTTCAGCTCCAGCATTCCTGAAGGGAAACATCCTTTAGCTGGCTGGAATACACCCCAATCCCCAACACACCGTGAATCCAAGGGGTGAGGGCTGTGCTGCTGAAAGGGATCCACACGCTGCTGCTGGTACCTGCTGCCCTCGGTACTCAAACTTTCTGTTCCACTTTTATTTAACTCCTGCTGACCACGTGTGATGCAGCCTGGCCTTGCAGGTATTTGTTTACCCCGAAGTCTCACAGATTCCATTTTCTCCGTTTGCAGCTTCGTGGGAGAATCTCCTTCCCTGGAAAATGAGGTGGTGTCGGGGCGGAAGCAGCCCCCGGGCAGCCACCCGTCCTCGCTGTCCTCGCAGACAGAGCCTCCCTCCCTGGCTGAGCACCATGACTTCTCCAAAGACCAAAGGAGCACCAGCCTGGACCGTTCCAGCACGGACATGGACTCCACTGATGGGGCTGATTTGCCTCCTGCAGGAGACACACTCCCTGAGGACAAGAGCAGTTATTTCTCCTTCATTGATGTAAGCTGCCGTCGTGTGTTCCCTCAGTTAATCCCTGCAAAGCAGTTTCTTCTGGAAACTTTGCAACCCAGTTTTGCCCTGCCTTTCCCACAATGGATTTTCCCAGCTGCTTTCCTGCCCGAAGAGTTTAGGATCAAAAGTGCAGAGTTCCTCTAAGTCTCTGTAGTGTTTAGGTTCTGAGAGATTCCATAAAGCTGCTGGCTGTGGATAATCAATCATGGAATCTCAGGCTGGTTTGGGTTGGAGGGGTTCTTAAAGCTCATTCAGTTCTACCCCTTGCCATGGGCAGGGACATTTTCCACTGGACCAGGTTTCTCCAAGCCCCATCCAACCTGCCCTTGGACACTTCCAGGGATGAACATTGGAAGCATAATTAAATAACACAAACAGCCAGTGACTGCTGTGCTGTCAGCCGTGCAGATTTAAGGCCATAAAAACATTCACTAATATTTTTCTAATTTACAATTGGTTTCTTTCCATAGCAGCTCACAGTTGAATTTCAAAGGATTTTTTTATAGTGAAGAATCTTGCAGCTGGTTTAAGACCAGGAATTTCTGGCCATACACAGTTAATGAGGTTTAGTGCTGCAAGAACTTTGTTTAGTTTGGAAAAGCCCTTTAAGATCATGGAGTCCAACTGTTCCCCCAGCACAGCCAAGGCCACCACCACCAATGTCCCCAAGTGCCACATCCACACTGTGTTTGAACACTTCCAGAGAGTTCTGTTTTGTCCCTGGGCTGCTAAAGGTGTCTCTGTAAAACATTAATAGCTCCAAGTGCAGCTGTCAAATGCTGTGTGATGAGGAGTTTATTCCTTACCTGAAGTCTTTTGAAAAGGAGCAAACCCACATCTTCTGGAGAAGGGGAGGCTCAGGGATATTTGGTGGTTACAGGCAAATCTAGAACAGCAAACTTCTTTAAGCAAGTAAATAAATTACAGGTCCTTGTTTTGCTCTGTAAATGTTATTGCTCATTGGATGTGTTGGAAATGACTGATCACAGAAGTTTTCTGAATGCTGTGACACTAAACTTGGAGTGTCCTTGTTGCTGCTGAGTGGCTTTGAGTGTTTGTGGCTGGCAGGGAAGCTGCAGCTCTGCACTACAAGGGAATTTTGTCTAATTGCTCTTTTTAGATCCCAATCTTGGGATTTGCCTTCAGCTGCTACCAGCTAGCAAGGCCTGTATCCATAAAACACTCCAGGAACCAAACTCCTGATTATTGCAGTTATTTTTTATATTAATTTACTGCAAATAATTCATGCAGCTCAAGTATCCACAGCCTAGAAAAACCAAAGGATTACCCACGAAATACCATGTCCTCATCATAAACTCTCTTCCGTATAATTTTAAGTAACTACAATAATAATACTCAGGCAAATATATGTATATATATAAATTAAACTGCACAGGTGGGTGCAATCCAGTGGGTTGGGAGGTCAGTGTGGAGGAGGTGGGTTCATCCCCAGCTCTGTGTTTCTCCAGCACACGGCTGTCCTGGACTCCAGTGCTCTGAAGACTCGGGTGCAGCTGAGCAAGAAGCGCCGGTGCCGGGCGCCCGCGTCCCACTCGCTGCGCAGGAGCAGAGGGCTGGACCTGGAGAACAGGTTTTCCTTGACAGAAGAACCAGATAACGCCTGGATGTTCAAAGATTCCACAGGTAAACCCCCTCAGCTACCTGGAATAATCGGTTGTGATCAGCCTGGGTGCAAGGGCAGGAGTTTGTAAACGGCGTTTTTTAAATCCCGCCTTTCATTCCTGCTTGAGGGCAGGAAGAGATCTAGAACAAGGCAGAGATGAAGAGCTGGGTAATGGTTTCCCCTTCTGCTTTTATTTCTAAACAATTAGAAGAGAAGAAAACTATGCAACAGGAAGATTCTGAGGAGGAAGACAAGATCCAGCACACTCCGAGGTCGTCTTCTGTGCAAGCCCAGAGACTGCCCGTGTTCCCAGGGATGGATCACTCTGTCCTCAAGGTGAGCTCAGGCAGAGCCCAGCAGGTGGGAGATAAACCAGTGCAGTAGCTGCAGGTGCTTTATAAAGAATTCCCTCACTCATTTCAGGGAATTTTTTTAGTTTTTATAAATCTGGAATGATCTGTTCTGCATTCCAAAAAAAGCCTGGATGCTGGCTTCAAAGGACCCCTTCCTTTATTTTTATATTTAGGCCCAACTGCGGAAAAGACAAGAGTCTGAGAGCACTGGTGACATCAGCTCTGCTCAGCTCTTCAAATCCCCCAAAGCACAGCTCGGCACTCCCGGCAGCAGAGTGCTGCCCTCCAGTGTGGAAAAGGAGGACAGGTGAGAGAATCCCAGCGTTAGGAAGAGGCTGATGCTCTTCTTGGTGGAAGGAAAAAATAATGCAACAAGTTGTACATTCCTTTTTTTTGTTGTTGTTTCTGTCAGGAATTTTCATGATGAAAGAATAAAGAATATTTTTTTTTATATCTTAGGTCAGAAGAAAAGTCTCCTCAGTGGCTGAAGGAGCTGAAATCAAAGAAGAGACAGAGCCATTATGAGAATCAGGTTTGAAAAGGTACTTGGGTAGGAAGGGGGGCTTTGCTAAGTGCAGGTGTGCAGTGATAAAACTCACATTTTATTCACCACTGTGCCCCCACCAACACTGCCCTTACACCACCAGGGATGTCAGGGCAGTGCCCCTTCACTCCCAATCACAGTTCCACTGATTCTCTGCACATAATTTGATTTTCACAGCCCTCACTCTGTTGGGGCTGTGATTTCCCAAACTTTGAAAACTTTGTGTGGTTTCAGCACAATTCTGGGCAGCATTTAATGCATTAAAGAGACACAACCAAGGTGGCACTACAACAGAAAACACATTCTGGGGGGTTCCTGTTCCAGCTGCCTGACCATATCACACCCTTCCTTCTGTTTTCCTTTCCAGACAGTGATTCTAACTAGGAGAAGATAAAGAAGTTCAACAGAAGCCTTAACTCATCTGAACCTAAACCCCCATGTCATGTTGCTGCTGTTTGCTTCCTGCCTCAACTGCTCTGTGCATGGTGCCTTCCTGTTTTGTGGAGAAAAGCTGCTTCAATTCATAGTCAAATACAAAGCTGTGTCTGTCAGGTCGGGGGGACAGGGTCACCAGGAGAAGCCCTGGGTCACGGTTAGCACTTCAGAAAGTCTTGGAAATCAGAGATATTTGGGAGTGCTGTGATCCAGAGAACTCCCCTGGCTGAGGAACAGACTCTGTAGGTGTTCAGCACTGACCTCTGGGAGATGTGTCTGGCTGGGCTTTGTGTTTGTTTATGAAAATAATAATTTTAATCAAATTTATCTTTTTTTTTTTTTTGTGAACAAATAGTAAGCTCCTATTTAGAATGAAGTTTGTGGAAGGTGAGAGTGGAAGAACAAATCATGTTTACTGCCATATTGAAAAAGGAAACTTGATTATTTTTTGTAAAATGTATTTTTGATTGGCTTATATTTACATGTGATCTGCTGACCTGGCAGATGGAGATAATTTTTAGATGAACAAAATGTTAACTTTTGTCACTCTTGAAGTGGTATATTCTGTGTTTTGTCAGCATGTGGAATAATTGCTTCATTGGAATGTCTTTCCTAAAAAGGATCAAGCAATAATGTCAACCAGTTCTCTTTAAAAAAAAAGTAAAATTATGTAAATACTGTTTTTATAACAAAAAAGGAAGGGAAGAGGGAGGATGTTACACTCATATCAGGGTTCCAGTTAATTGTTGAATGTCACTTTAATAGCAGTTCGGATAGTCCCACTTCATATTTTTATTTGTTAATCTGTAAATACCAGGTTTAAGTTTTTATTTTTATGCTGATTTTGTGGGATAACCTAAATGTGATCTTCAGTTTCTCAGATGATTTCCTGTCCTTCCTTTGGCAAAACATGCTGATAGCAGAGTAGAGATCTCCTGGACCACACGGGTGTTTGGGTATCCCTAATTCTCAGATATTCCCTGTCTCTGGACACTCTGAAACACCAACCACCATGGCCATGGAAGACTTTTCTTGATTCTTGCCCCAGATAAGTGCTCTTTCAGTAACCTCTAAAAGCACAGCCCAGGGAGGGAGGTGATTCCAGGTGTTCCTCAGACTCAACCAGGAAAACGTGGAAGAGGGAAAGGAGAGTTGAGAGCTCTCCTGACCCGGCAGAGCTCCTTGGGCTGCACTCCCATGTCCTGCTGAGGGGCTCCTCTGGATACAAACCACAAAGCACCAGCACTTCAGCTCCTTCTCCTTTTTGTCTTTTTCCCAATCACCATTTCGGGAGCGCGGCTCCCGCGGGCCCTGCCCGGGCTGCTGTCTGTCAGGCTTGGAGCTGCCAAAACCATGTGCCAATTCTTCTCATGGAGGAGTCACAGGAGGGGATTTGCAGTCCCAGCCTGCAGGAAATAGCAGCAGGATGGCAGGAGACAAGTCCCATCTGCACATCCCTGGCTCCCGGGTTTCATTCCGGTGGCAGCTCGCTCTGCTCCCCGGAGATGAGATGGAGACGTCTGTCTGATGTGAAAGTCTTTTCCTTGCTGCTGTGCCCCGTTTCTCATGGGAGCTGTTGCCAGTGTTAGTTTGGCAGCCCCTCTGCTCCCCACGGAGCAGAGATCCCCAGGATTCCTGCTGGGAGCTGGGGATGGGCCCTGTCAGTGCAGCACCACCAGTAACCAGCTCCCCCGGCTCCTTTCCAAACCTTGCACAGATTTCCTTCCCTCTCCTTTAGGTGATGGTGGAAAAGGTGGTTCTGGGCGTGTTTTTTGGGATATATTCCCGTGGCAGCACCCCAGGGTTCCATGGGTGTGTCCCAGGTGTGACACTCAGCCTGAGCAGCACGTGCAGGTGAGGAGGATGAGGGTGGCTGTTCCCACTCTTTTAACCCATATCCACAAATCAGGCAAGTCCCTGCTCACGGGAACATTCACACAGGCTGGGTTTTCCACTCCCACAGGTGACAGTGTTACGTTCCCAACAGTTGGAGGATTTACTGGTCCTTGGTCTAGGCCAGAAATTCTGTGACTGTTTGTGTTGAGGAAACTGAGGGGATTGACACGAGGTTTCCACAAAGCCCTTGAATGTGTTTGCATTTCCACGTCTGCTTGGACAATGCACTGAAATTACTGTATTGAGTAGTTTAACCTACTACTGAGAAATGTTTAATGCTTAAATGTCTAATTAAAAAGCATCTTTAGAATGTTGTTGAATGGGAAAGTGTTTTTTCTGCTCTGTTATTTCTTTATATTGTACATGGATTAAATATCGACTTCCTTCTCTTCGGGTTATCGCTCTGTAATAAAAGATATATAAATATGTTATTACTTCTTAAATGATAGAACAGACTGTAATACACTTTATATAATTCTATTTTAATTCCAAATAACGCTTCTTGGAATTTTTTTATGCTTTCACTTCTGTTGCCACGTGTTTTTTCTTGCTGTTTATTGGAGATGGAAGTGAGCTCTCAGGTTCCTTCAGATGTGCTGCTTCCTTCACTCCTGGATCCTTTTTATTTTTCTGTTTGCAAATTCACCTTTTTAACATCTGTGAATCTTCGGTTTGGTCCTCATCCACCAGAGCCTTTCACTTCCTGCAGAGAACGATGCGATGTTTGGTTCTCCAGCCTTGGACATTCCAAGACTTTCCATAGGATTTACCCCCACACACCACCCTCTTTTCACCCCAGAAAAGTTTGTTTCACCCTGTTCTTTGTTTTCAAGTTGTTGACAAACTGAAATGCAGGTGAGGCAGATTTGGGAGTGCAAAGTGTGACCTGTAAAAGGTTTGGAATAGCACATCCCTGATTTCTGCAGGGACAGGGTGGAGATGGGCAGTTCTGGGGTGCTGTCCCAGGGCCTGGCTCTGCCTCACGAGGTGTGTCCAGGTTCAGAACCTCTGCAGTGAGTTCCCAGCGCTGTCACTGCTGTCCCCAAGCCAGCTCTGGGGGTAAAACCAACTATTCCAGTGAAATGCAGAGCTGTCACCATAACTGTGCTCCTGTCGGCCCCAGGTCCCCGTCTGCACCTCCCTGAAGGACACTGGGGCCAGAGCAGCTGCAGCCAAGTGAGGGATCTGTCCCTTCAGCCCAGTGCTGAGAAGGAAAAACAGGTATTTACTTCAAAAGGAATTAAAGGTGGACTTTAGGAGGTGTGAAGGCGTTTGGGGCCAGGTTGGACAGAGCTTGGAGCAGCCTGGTCTAGTGGGAGGTGTGGGGGCAGAATGAGATGAGCTTTAAGGTCCCTTCCAACCCAAACCATCCTGTGAAACCTCCATGGAGCTCTAATGGGATTTGGGGTGTTCTGGCAGGGGCTGCAGAGTCCAGGCTTCGTTCTGCTCACACTGGGAGTGGAGAGGGTGGGAATCTTTTCCGAGCTGGTGGTGAGCTCTGTTCCGTGGCTGTCCTGTTCACTCAAATAGAAATGCATTGCAAAAATATAATCTGAAATAACTTCTGATTCTTCTGGTGGGATTGGCAGAGGAGGAGACAAGGTCCAGTGGTTTATGGGGTTTTCTCATTCCATATTAAATATAGTGGTATAAAATCTGGTTTATAAGGAGCTGGTGTAGAGATTAAGCTTTTATATTGCTCCACGTAGCCATACAGAGCCTGTCAGTCTGGGTCACAGTAAATACACTGTGTGATAGAAATACTATATTTTGTATTGCACAGTTTCCTAGGGAATAAAAATATTCTGGCTGCTGTGTTTTGTCCTGTACCATTACAGTTCCAGTCTAGCTCTGCCAGGTATTGACAAAAAATACCTATTTTCTAACAGTCATTTTTCAAAGGGATTTACAAGGCTGACAGTGAGAGGAAATTGAGGTCTGTTTGGGAGAGGCATCAAGGAGATCCAGTGCCCCTTCTGTCACGTTTTTGGAATTGCCTTGTCAGTGTGGAGAGCTGGGAGAGGCAGATCCAGGGCCCTGCGGCCGTGGCAGAGCTCGGTGAATGAGGATGCTGGGAGGGAAGGGACTGGCACGAGAAATTCTCCATTTCTCATCCGTTGAGAACAGATTTTGTTGCGTTTGGTAAGACATAAATGAAATTCTTCCTCCTCAACCTGTGCCTGTTGGAGCTGTGGCACCTGTGGGACAACTCTGGTGGGAACAGCAAATCCTCCTTCATCAGGAACCACAGGATGGGCAGGGAAGAGTCAGCTGGAGTCACCTCCTGGGTCACCCCTGTCACACCAGGCCTGGAGCATCGCCCGGGGATGGGGTGAGGATGAAGGGCCTCATTCTCACACCTGTGACAGGAGAGGTTTCCATCCCTCTCCCGTTCAGTTTGTCCAGCCCGGCCCAGGGGATTCGCTTTTCTGGCAATTTCAGTCAAGGTTTCATGGGTAGTTCTTGATTTCAAGATGAGCCACGCTAGGAGCAGGTAGAAAAACCTGCAAGGGCCGTTGTGAATGGGGATATGAGCAGCTGAACCAAGTGTTCCTGAGGAATTGGGATGGTTTGGCTCTGAAGGGACTCCCAAAGGTGAAGAGGGAGTCGGGCCCGCTACCAGCAGAGCGAAACACTCCCAGTGTGGTGCCTGCTGTGGAAGGGCTGCGCTCCCCCTTACACCATCCTGTGCCTGTGAAGATGGATAAACCCTTGTGCCACGCACCTGGCTGCAGAAATCCCTCGTCACACAGCCCAGGACGTGTTCCCAGCGTGTTCCTGGGAAATGCCGGGCAGGGAGCAGGACTGGGGGCAGAAAAGGAGAAGAGACTCGATGGAGAGAACCTGCTTGGGGCTGAAATTAAAGCAAGAACACAGATCTGGAGATCCTGAGCTGCTCCAGCCTCCCACTGAGCTCCCGGAGCTGCCCCCGGCCGTGCATCGCACCTTGCACAGGAGCCCACACAAAAACGGGGATATTTTGCCCGGTTTTTGCTTCGTGCTGCTCTCCGTTTCCAGGCTAAACCCTCCCGTGAACTGCTGATGGCAGAGTTTTCCAGAGAACCTGGCAAGAAGCAGCGTGAACGTGCTGATGTGAATTTGGACGTTAATCTTCTGTAAATCGAGTGGCCCGTGTCCGAGGGACAGCCGGGAGAAATCTGAATGACGTTTCCATAGCCCGCTGCTATTGAGATGAGATCTCATGGATGGAATTCCGTGGACGCAGCTGCTGCATCAGCGCTCGGGTAATTCTGCTGTTCTGTTCAGAAGCAACCCATAAATAGCGGGGCCGCCCGCGCCGCCCGGCACAGCGGAATCACACGGAGAGGTAGCGGCGGCACCGCCGGGACTGCGGAGGGGCTTCCACAAAGAATTTGTGTGTCTGAGCCGAGGTGGCCACGAGCGAAGGGTTTGGCTCGTGCGTGGCGAGAAGCGAAGCTGCAGGGTTTGGTTCAGGACGTTGATCAAACTCTTTTGTTCGTCTCTTAAGCCCCCACGGCGTGGCGTGGCCGGGGAAGGCGTGTTCCAATGTTGGAGCAGAGTTTTGTGGATGTTCCTGGAGAGCGAGGAGGGGGCTCTCACCATCATCCCCCCCCGGCCGAGGCGGCGGCAGCAGCTCCAGCTGCCGGGTTTGGTGTCCCCCGGGATGCTGGAGCAAGGGAGAGGTGTCAGGTTTATGTTGTGGGGAAAGATGTCAGCAGCTGGAAGTTGATAAATCCCCGCTGGGAACACAGGCGGGGCTGTGAGATGGGAGTTTAGTGACAACTGGGCGAGCTGCCCTGGGCAGGGGGATGGATCTGTGTCTCTTGGGGCACGGCTCGGTTCAGTCCTGCGGGTGCCCGGGTGAGGATGCGGAGCCCGTGTGCAGGAGGGAGAGGAGGATGGATAACGGAGCTCGCTCCGAGCCTGGACATCGCCGGGGATTTCCAGCTGCTGCATCGGGATCTGTGCTAACCCGTGCTGCCTCTTCCCGTGCCAGCTCCATCCTTCGCGTTCCATTACCGGCTGTAATCCCAGTGCCTCCCGCCTTAACCTCCTGCAATTTGGGTTTTCCAGGCACAATGACGGAGCAGCAAAGTCCCCCCGAGCAGATGGCGACTGGGGAGGGTGCTGCCGAGCGAGCTGGCACCTACAAGGTATACTGGGATGTACTGGGCTGTACTGGTTACGGATGGATGCCGGGTGATGCCGTGGGATGCGGTGAGCACACACCAGGCTGGGACCTGTGCCAGCACTGCAGGTGGTGCTGGGGACAGGAGTGGCCTCCAGCTGTCCCACAGCAGCCGTGGGTGGTGGCCCCGCTCTGAGGCTGAGCCCAGTGGGGGCTGCAGGCTGGGGAAGCAGCTGGGGCCAGGGACCTGCCAGGCAGGAGGGACACTGCTCCCTGCCTGCGTGGCTGCCACAGACATTGGCTGGCCAGGCTGGTGGACAGCTGCCCAGGGATTTAATCCTGGAGCTGAAGCATCCCGGCACGGCGGGATCAGCTGAGGGCCCAGGCACTGAAACCCCCCGGGTGTGTTTGTAGGTTTGGATTCAGCTCGTAGGCTGGTTGGAGAGGGTGTGGTGGCTGCAGAGCTTCCCACAAAGCTGCTCCTTGGACAGGGAAGGCTGGAGGTGGGAGCAGATCCTGTCAGTGGGAGAGAGGGGTGCCAGGAGCTGGATGTGCTTTGGGGTGCACACAGGTTCCTGAGGAACGTGGGTGTCACCTCTGTCCCTTGAGCCCCACCTTGTTCCTGGCTCAGGGGTTGCAGCTGGGACCCCTTTGGGACAGTGCCAGGGGGTGCCTGGTCACCCCACTGACCCTCCAGGTCCCGGAATGGTGCTGGGCACCCTGGGCCCTGCTCTGTGCCGTGCTCTGGCCGCTGGGACTGGCTCCAACCCATCCTGCAGCTCAGCCTCGAGGCTCTGCTGGGAGCAGGGGGGCCTGGGGAGGCGTTGGGGTCTCTGCACCTGGCAGGGCTTAGAAAGAAACACTGAATAAAGAGCTTGTGCCAGGCCAGGCCAAGGGAATGGATCTGGAGGGAGCAGTGATGAGGAAAGGATGGGCAATGGCCAGGCTGGGGACAGGAGAGGCAGCCCATGGCTCTGGAGGTCTCTTAGCCCAAACCCTCCGTGTTTCCAGTGCTGGTTTGGAGCTGGTTTTCAGCCTGTCATGGACGAAATTCCAGCTTGTGCTTTACCAAGCAAACACCCTTGGCTGGAGCTCGGCCCAGAGGCACTGGCAGGACCTGGCTCTGCCGGGCAAGGAGCGACATCAGCACAGGATGGAGGGACACGGCCAGAGCCCTTTGATCCACTGCTGCTCCCACTTCCCGGGCTGTTCCCCTGCCGTGGTGGCTGACAGCGTCTCTCCCCACCTTTAGATCACGATCTACGAGCTGGAGAACTTCCAGGGCAAAAGGTGTGAGCTGACAGAGGAGCTCCCCAACATCACCGAGAAGGAGATGGAGAAGGTGGGCTCCATCCAGGTGGAGTCTGGCCCGTAAGTCCGGGGTGGGGAGGAGGGAGCAGCCCCGGGGGGTGGCAGGGAGAGCATCCCCCTGAGGCTGGGGTCCCGCAGGTGGCTGGGCTTCGAGCGCCAGGCCTACGCCGGGGAGCAATTCGTGCTGGAGAAGGGCGACTACCCCCGCTGGGACTCCTGGTCCAACAGCCACAGCAGCGACAGCCTGATGTCCCTCCGGCCCCTCCAGATTGTGAGTAGGGCTGTGCTGGGGTGCCCACTGGGGGCTGGGGGCAGCCCCTGACCCGCCCTTTCCCCCAGGACAGCGCCGACCACAAGATCCACCTGTTTGAGAACGCGGGATACGCCGGGAGGAAGATGGAGATCGTGGACGACGACGTCCCCAGCCTCTGGGCCCACGGCTTCCAGGACCGCGTGGCCAGCGTCAAGGCCCTGAACGGAACGTAAGGAGGGGAACACGGGGGACACCCCAGCAGGTGGCTGGTCCCCCCAGGGTGGTGGCAGGGGCGCCTGGCACAGCCGCTGCAGCGGGGCTGGGGCAGCTGCCCCCACGGTGCTGCTCATGCCCATCGCGTCCCTTGTTCCCTCCTGGCCCGTTCCAGGGAGTCACGGGGACCATGGCAGTGTCCCTGGGGCTGCGTGACGGCTCCTTGCCCTAACCCAGCGCCAGAGCAGTGGAGCTGTGGTCCCTTCTCCATCCCCTCCTGGCACACGGCATTTCCCAGCCGGGCGCTGCGGCTGCAGCCTGTGCGGTGGCACTTGGTGACACAGGAGTGGCCCTGGGCAGCATCGCCTGGCTGTGGCAGGCAGAGACACGGGCACGGGGATGGGCATGGGGGTGGGGACGCTGCCCCTGCTCCGGGGGGTGGGGGGTAGGCACCGCTGAGCGCCACCTCGGTCCCCGCAGGTGGGTGGGCTACGAGTACCCCGGGTACCGGGGCCGCCAGCACGTCTTCGAGAAGGGCGAGTACCGGCACTGGAACGAGTGGGACGCCAACCAGCCCCTGATCCAGTCCGTGCGCCGCGTGCGGGACCAGCAGTGGCACCAGCGGGGCTCCTTNGAAGCGCCGGTGCTTGCAGTGTTACATAAAGGCTGCAGCTTTCCAAAAATAACCCCCGGTGCTGCCGCGTCAGGGTTTTTCCAGCGCCTCTGTCCCTTTCCACAGCATCTCCTGCCCGCTCCCAGGGCGGGTGGCCGGTCCCGGGCAGGGAGGGGCCGGGGGGGACGTGCGGAGCTGCCAGCCCCGGGTCGTGCCAGGTCCTGCGCACTCCAAAGGGA
>VZRO01007452.1:129323-142847 GCA_013397915.1 Daphoenositta chrysoptera | reverse complement strand
CGGGAGCGGCGGCACAAGGTGCCCGCCCCGGCCTCGGTTTCCCCGCAGCCCCGGGCTCTGCCCCCCTGCCCAGCCCCGCGGCGCCGGCAGCCGCTGACCCCCGTCTCTGCTCTCCCGGCTGCAGGACAGCCAGGAGCACAAGATCGTGCTGTACGAAAACCCCAGCTTCACCGGCAAGAAGATCGAAATCATAGACGACGATGTGCCCAGCTTCCACGCACACGGCTACCAGGAGAAGGTCTCATCCGTGCGGGTGCAGAGCGGCACGTGAGTACCGGGGGGACCGGGGGGGTCCCGGAGCATCCCCGGGGCTGGGCTCTGCCGGCTGGTGTGACCCCGCGCGTTGTGTGACCCCCCGCTTGCCTCGGCAGGTGGGTGGGATACCAGTACCCTGGCTACCGGGGCTACCAGTACCTGTTTGAAAAGGGGGACTACAAGGACAGCTCAGACTTCGGCGCTCAGCACCCCCAGATCCAGTCGGTCAGGCGCATCCGGGACATGCAGTGGCACCAGCGCGGTGCCTACCACCCCACCAACTAAAGCCCCCGGCCCGTGCCGGGGCGCGGGGAGCGGAGCAAGCGTTCCCCCGGCCGCCGCTGTGCCCCCGCGGCCGCGCCTCCCGCCTCCCCCCGTGTGATGCAGGCGCTGCCGAAGCAACTCAATAAAGCTTGGAGTTTCAAAGTCCCAGCTCTGCCCCTTCATTCCCGGCGTGCAGAGATGTCGGGATGCCCGTCCTGCCCGCCCCGCGCTCCTGGGTGGGGAGGGGGCCCCATCGCCGCACCCCCGATGCTCTCGGTGCCACCCATCGCCGGTGCCATCGGTGCTGCCGGGCCACCGAAGTGTCCGGGGTGAGGGAGGTGACCTGGGGCTCAGCGGGAGGGTCGGGGGCTGCTCAGCCTGTGCGGAGCTGGGGGGTGGCTCTGGGGCTCAGCCCTGTCCTGGGGTCACATCCTGCCGCGGGGACAAAGGTGGCCCCGGAACACCGGGTGCCCAAGCAGACGCCACAAATTCTGGGAGCCGGGGGAGGATTGCCCTCAGGGTCGGGGCACCTCCAAGCCGAATAATGGCATTAGTTATTAGGCTCTGGAAGCTTTAATTAGCGATAATGCTTTAATTCAGCAGTGGCGGTGCGCAAGGATGCTTTTATGATCATGTCATGAGCCGAGCGAAGGAAGTGGAGGAACGCAGCCGCACCTGCTCGGCCGGGGGCTCCGCGTGGTGGCACAGGCGGTGGCGGTGGCGGAGGTGGTGGCAGCTGGGCTCGGTCCCCTCCGGCAGCAGGCCGTGACCGGGGCAGCGCTCTGTGGAGCCGCGGCTGTGTGGGCACGGGGGGCCGGTGGTGGCACAGCTGGGGGGCACCTGAGGGGGCACCCCGTGGCTCCTGCGCAGCGCCCGGGGAGCAGGGACCCGCCTGGCTGCGGCGTTTTGGTGTGAATTCCGGCAAACCCGGGAATCTCGGGGGTGCTCAACATCCTCCCCATCCTGGGGCCGCGGCGGAGTGGGGTTTGCCCCCGGATCCTCCGTGTGCCGGAGGCTTTTCCCTTTGGGCGAAAGCCCCACGGCGGGCACGGCCCAGCCCACGGGCGACCAGCCCAATTCATCACTCGCCACACGCTGCTGGGAAATGTCAGCTCCTGGGCGAGGCGTGCTTTGGCAGCCACCGCGCCGCTTCCCTGCGGAAAGCTGCGCCTTTCCTTCCCCGGGGAGAATCCAGGAGCATCCCAGACCCGAACGTTTTCGCGAAAACTGGGATTTTAGCGGCAGCAGCGGCAGAGTGCCCGCGGTGCTCTGTGCCGGGAGAGTCGGTGGGAAACGGCGGCTTCTGGGGGGGCAAATTACTGAAAGAAGCAGCGAGGTGGGGAGCAGAGACCCCAAATCACGGAGTCAGAGATTCTCAGGCATGGAACCCAGGAATGGTTTGGGTTGGAAGGGACCTTAAAGCTCATCCCGTTCCACTCCCCTGCCATGGGCAGGGCCACCTTCCACCAGCCCAGGTTGCCCCAAGCCCGGTCCAACCTGGCAGTCGAGGACCAGGGCAGCTCCCGAGGGGACAACGGAGCCCGACTGTGGGTGGGCTGGGAAGGTTCTGGGGGAAAAAGCACCGAAAGCAGAAGTGGAAAATGTGAACGAGCCCAGAGCAGCTCCTTTGGGACCCGTTGGGGGAAATTCCTCCTCTGGTGGCTGGGCGCACCCAGGTGGGCGCCCTCGGGTCACCTGGAGGCAGCTTCAGCTCTGCTGAGGAGGGTTTTTCCCTCGCTGGCTCTGGGGAAATGTGCTGAGAGCTTATTTTGGGTTTTTTCTCCATTTTATTCAAAAGCAGANACCCAGCAAAAAGGACGGCGGGGGGGGATCAGACCCCATCGTGGCCGCCCGCGCTGGTTGCAGCCCCCCGGTTCCACAGCGGGTGGAGAGTGCTGGGGAGGGCGGGGGGACCCCGGGACCCTCGGCAGGTGAACCCCACAGGAGCGGGGCTGCCGGCAGGGGAACTGCAGCAATTTGCTACGGAGTAATTAATGAAAGAGTAAGAATAACGCAACCCTTGGCTAAATCGCATCCGAGACTGAGGCGTTTTTCCTTCCTGTTTTTTTTTCCGACTGGAGCAGCAGCCCTTGCCTGTCCTTGGGAGGTGCCGCCGTGAGGACCGGGGGTGATGCGGGATGGGCTGGCGAGGAGGAGGAGGCAAAAGCGGTGAAGAGATGAAGATGCGCCTGTCGGCTCCCACTGGCTTTGCTTTGCCAGCGGCAGCCGGGTGAATTTCCCCCTCGGGACACGCCAGGTTGGGGAATCACGGGCTTAAAAACAACAGCCTTGAAAAATACGAATTGTTTATTCTTAGTTACAGTGGGGTGAGCTCAATCGCACCTGCAGCCTGGGTGCTTTGGGTACCTAATGTGCCTTGCCAGCTGTGAGAGCTTTACTGTGGGTTTCACGGATTTTTATCCTCTGAAAATTATTGTTATGTTTAATTCTCCAGCTTCAGGAGCCACGTGATTACATGAGATTCCTAGCTTCAATTTTTTTTTCTCTTCTTCTTTGCATTAAATTGAGCTTCCAGCCTCATGTTTGTGCCTCCACGCCCTCACCCTGCCACAAACACTGAAGGTTTAAGGAAGGAAGGAAAACCAAGCAGGAACCCAGCATGTATTATTAAAGCCTTGTGGTTTTCAGGGCAGATTTGTGATTTATCAATGTTCAGCTTTGGCATGTGGAAAAGTAATCTCTGCTCTGATTAATGCGAGGGCTGAGGCAGGAGTGAAATATCCCTGAGAGAGAGAGGAGTTTTGGCGGGGAGCGCCGGGCTCTGGCTGTCCCCGAGAATGGGCAGCAGCAGGGATGAGCTGGATCCTGAGCTCCCCGCGGCTGCTGCACCCCCTTTCTCCCTTTTCTGATTAGAGAAAACATCTGGGGAGCAAAACCAGCTGCTGCAAGCGCGGGGACCCGCGGGGCAGTGGGGACCTGCCGGGTGCTGGGTCCCCGCCAGTGGCGGGGGGAGGATGGAAGGGCCTGGGGGGCACCGGGCGCTGGCACCGTGTCATGAGCAGAGCCTCTGCTTGTAGTGAGCAGTAAAACTTGGCTGTGAAGGGGGAGTGGGGAGGGGGTCAGGAAATGTTTCCATTTCAGGCTCTGGATGCTGCAGCCAAACCCCAGGATTAGCGGTGGGAGGGGAATCAGCCGGGACCGGCGGCTGCTGGGCACTGGCTGGGGCTGGACTGGCATTGCCAGGCCGGTGCCAGCCCCAAGTGCGGCTTTGCCCACCCTGCAGGGACCGTGTGGGGCAGCGGGGGAGAGCTCTGAGTTACGGGCAGAGGCAGCACCAACCCTGTCCTGCAACTGGAGACCTCTTGGTACCCGGGCGCTGTGACAGGGGCTGGGGGATGCTCTCGTCCTCAATGCCAGGCTCCCATTTGCTTCCTGCTCCTCGTTTTTGTTCCTGAGATCAGCGTGATGAGGCAGAGAAAGGAAAGAATGAAACCTCTACAGCTCCTTTCAGCCAGTAAAACCCCTGTCCGGTTGAAAAGCTAATTAAGAAACATCACTTCTCCAGAGGCCAGAATTGGAAGCAGCCTCGTGGAGACATAACGGGATTAAGGGGTATCAGGGGATTGCAGCCGGCCAGGACAGCGACGCTGCGGCCCCGCGCGCTCCCCCTCGATGAGGAAACACTCGGGACCAAACCAGAACGCCTCAACACCGTGGAGAGCGCAGGGGATGTGCTGGGAAGCAGCGGCTCAGCCGTGCTGGGAGTGAGGGGCTGGGCAGCCCGGGTGCCGCGGGACGGGGCTCCCTCCGCATCCCACTGCCGATGGAAAAACGCAAACGCCGCATTTCCCTCCGGGCGAGCGGCCAGGGCAGCCCCGATTGTTTCCTTGTTCACCCTCGGGGACCCTCAGCAGTGACAGTGGGACCCCTCCACGGAGCCCACGGGGCACCACGGGCCGGAGAGCAGCAGCTCCAGGCGGGGGCACCGGGACAGAGCAGCCAGCGCTGTCACATCCTCTGAGGCTGCAGATCCAGCGGAGGCAGAGGAGCATTGTCCGAGCTGGAAACCCCTGGGCAGCACAAGTGCCAATTAGGAAACATCTGTTCCTCCCAGTCCGGGCGGGCTGCGAGCGAGCGCATGGCAACGTAATGGGATTAAAATATATCACCGGATTACGGCAGTGCTGCACAGATCAGCTGCCGTGGATGTTCTTAGGAAATCGGCGAGGGGAAAAAAAAAGGAAAAGCAAATTTCTCTTTTCGGCATGGGCATAACCTTTATGTTTCTCTTTTATTTGTACCTCTCGCACGGCGCAGAGCTGGAGCCAGACCTTCTCTCTGCATGGTTCGGTTCATTTCAAAGGACAGCCGGCGCTGAATTGAAGCAATTTTAGATGAAATGGCCACGTGAGCAGCCAGTTCCTGGCGCTGCCACCACGGCCGTGGCTGCAGCCCGGGAGAAGTGGCCTCAGCTGGGTGCCTGGGGTATGACATGGTGCCCTGTCCCCTCTGTCACCTCTGGAGGTGCTGGAAGGCGTGTCATGAGCTGCATTTTGGCAGAGCGTTGGGTGCTGGGAGGCTGGTGCAGGAGCGGGGCTGTGTCCGGAGCATCCCTGGGCGCTCTTCCCCGCAGGGGAAACACCCAGCCTGCGGAAAAGCCCTGAGAGAAGCATCAGGAAAGAAGTTTGGGGCAGGGAGAGAAGGAAGATGGGAGCAAGAGAGGGGCCTGCATTCACTGCTCCCCACGGGCCCCGCTCACAAGGCGCAGCCCCCTCGCCCCATCCTGGCCACGGGGCCACCCCGGGCTCCCCCATCGCTGCCACTCCGGGCACAGCTCGGCTGGTTTGGGGTCCCCATCCATTTGTACCCAACGCCCCAACTCCGGAGGGCTGTGCCGGGCATGGATGGGCACAGCAGCCCCGCAGACAATAGGGACATTCTTCGGGAAACCAAAGCAATAAGGCGGAGAGCCGCCCGCTATTTTGGGAGCTCATATGCTCCAAGGCAAATGTCATTTGTGTGTAACATCCATTTAGGGAGCCGCGTAATGAAGTCGTGCATCATGAGGAGGGACCAGCTCACTTAGCAACCTTCCCGCGAGTGACGTCTGGTGCTCCTCTGCAGGACGGGATTGCTCCTTCGGCAGCCGCAGAACAAAACGCTGCTGGCAGCTGCCGGGAGAGGCGCTTGGAACTGCGAGCAGCCCCCACCAGCAGCTCCCGAGGTGGGCTTGTGCCCCTGAGCTGCGCGGGGTTCGGGTGCTGCGAGCCCTTGAGCTGCCCCTCGGTGGTTTTAGGGTGGAAGAAGCTGAGGCAGGGTGGGAGGACAGAGCTTTTTAGTTGTGGGGGCTGCAAGGGAGAGCTGCCATCTCATTTGCCCCACCGAGAGGGTCCCCCTGGAAGGACGTGCAGGGGTGCACGGGGTGCCCTGATGTGCTGGTTGTACTGGGTATACTGGGCGCTCCGGTGTGCTGGATGTACTGGGGGCTCTGGGTTTGCCGGGGGTTCTGGGCACAGGCTGGCAGCAGGACGAGGGCAGGGAGGGAGAGGAGGGCTGTCTCACACGGCGGGAATGTCTGCCCTGGCTCTCTCCAGGTTTCCGGATGATGAGCAATTACGGGAGAGATTTACCGCAGATTAAGTCAGAAGGCAAAGTCCATTATCTGCCCAGATGAGCTCCAAAGGCAGAGGCCGTGTGGAGTGGGAAGTGGGGTGCTTCAACCCTCATCCCCCTGGGCACCGCCTGCTCTCTGAAGGACAATGGCTCTGCTCCCCTGGGGACAGTGGCCGCTGCAGGGATGGCGACAGCAGGACCGCAGCAGGTCCCTTCCCACTGCAACGGCATTTTGGTGCCCGAATTTGCCCTAATTCCCTTCTGGAACGCATGGCACTGAGACCTGCTACACCCTCCCGTTGGAGGTGCCTCTTCCCAGCCACGGGGCCAAGCTGAGCTGCAGCTGCTAAGGCCATGGGAATGCATTTTAGCAGAAAGATGCTTTTGAGGTCACCGAGGGTTTATTCACTGTGCTCTCTGACGTGTAAATCTCTCTGAGAATAGTCCCTGTTCCCCGGGGAAGGCTGTCCTGGGGGGCTGCAGCCACCCGTGTGGATGTGCCCACTGACCCACTCCGGAGAGCCCCCGCGGCCGCTCCGCCGGGCAGTGGCACCACTGGAACCACGTTCCCTCAGCTGTGAAATGAAGGCAATTCACTGCTCTGCTTTACAAGGGCACCGAGAGGGAGGATTAATTGCTTGGCATACGGGGCTGCAGATAGGATGGGGTATGATCCTGCAAATCCTTCTGTTTTGCCGTTTGCCAGGCACTGCGGGAGAGCAGCTCCGCAGGGATCGTGGGCTCCTTCTCCCCAGCCTCACACCGGACCGGGAGGCCACAGATGGGTGCTGGCACAAGGGCAGGGCCAGCAGCTTGGGGACAGCACAGCCGGTGGCTCTGGTGACCCCAGGCCTGACACGCAGAGGGCAGCTCAGTCCCCAGCACCTGCGTGCGGGGCGATGACGCTGCGGAGGCAGCGGCTGCCACACGGACCTTCAGTGTCGGGATTAAACGTAGAGCCCGAAAATCTGCTCAAGGGAAAGCTGACACAAATCTCAGCGCTGCCAGGACACAGCGGAGAGGGGTCAGAGCCCTCCCTGCACTCTGGCTAATCCCAGGCCGGTGCCCCCGCGGGTGTTACCCACAGCCGGGACAGCGGGATGCTCCGCACATCCCACAGCCCCCGAGGGAAAAATCCCGGTGTGGGATGATGTCAGGGGCCTGCAGCAGATGTCCCTGCCATGCCAGCCCATCCACAGCTCCTGGCCCTGCCCCAGTGGCTTTCCCTCCTCAGTCCCTGGAGATGTGGGACCAGAGTCCCACCACACCGTCCTGCTCCCCGCTGGCTCCTTCCCAGTGCAGTGAATTCCCGAACATCCCTTTGCCCTGTCATCAGCACCAGTCTCTTGGCATCCACGCAGGAAGCTGTGCCCCCCTTTGCTGGCCCATCAGCTTGCTGGGGTGCTCCTTCCACTCGTTCTGTGCCAGTCTTGGGGATTTTTGCTGCAGCACCAGGAATTTTGAGGGAGAAGTGGCTCCTTTGCCCATGCTCTCGGGCACAGCACAGCTCCTGTGGGACCTGGGTGCTACTGATACCGAAGTGAGTTGTCACTGTCATCTCCCACCGAGCTGCAGAAGGCAGTAATGAAGGCTGCTGAGCACGCACTTCTTCCTAAATTACCTCATTTATTCAGGGAATCAGATGCCGCAGTCTTTCATGGCTTCTTGCGAGGCTCGGATCTTGTGGGATGCAAGGCTATTAATAGGACCCAATCTTTCCCCTTCTTCTTCTCCAGGCTAAAGGCAGAAGAACTCAGACAAGGGCCCCTTTGATGTGACAGAAGTACAAACAAACCCCGTGCCATTTCGCTCCCGAGCGGGCAGTGCATTCCCATGTTTCTGGTGGCTTTGCCTGTGTGAGGGCTGGACCAGCAGCTCCTGGGTGCTCTGGGGCCAGGCAGCCACGCTGGAGGAGCAGCCTGTGGTGCCCCTTTCAGCTGGCACTGCCCCTGTCTGTGGTGACATCAGGTGCCCAGGGCCAGCTCCGAGCCCCGAGGGGTGAGATGGGATCTGGGTGAACAATCAGCCAGGGCAGCAAATGCCAATTTGTGTGTAAACAGACTTGGAGCACAGAGAGCCGGGGAAGAGAAATAACTAGAAAGCATTTCCCACATAACCAGACTTGTTTCCAAGGAGCAGAGACAGCTTCTCTGGTGCTCCAGGGGGATTTCAGTCCCCCACCCTCTGGCTGCTGACCCCCTCCCACTGTGCCTGGCCTGGCATCGCTGTGGCTGGAGCGAGCTCTGAGCCCTCCCAGCAGCTCCAGCACTGACCACGTCCTGATCCACCCCTGTGACGGGCAGCAGAACCTCCCAGGAGAGGAAGGCTCTCGTTTCCAGCACTACACAATTTACCTTCCATAGATGCCGTGACAGAATCTGAATTACCTTCTGCCATTTCAATATCTGCACAGTTGTTGGTTTTTCCCCTTCTATCCCTCAGAATTTATAGCTAAATTAGGCAATTATTGATTTTTTTTTTCCCCTTTATCAAGTTACATTCAAGCCAGCCTGTGGAACAGCGAATGCTCAATGGGTCCCTCCTGACATCTGTTTGTCTGATCAATTTGTGCAGGGAAAATGCTCCTTCAGTGTCTGATCCCACCACAGTGCTGAACGGGGACATTTTGACTCTTTGTGGGGCTTTGAGACATTTGGTGTTCCCGTTCTCATCGGGTTTATTTGCTCTAGCCTGTAACAACACACACCATTGTTTTTAAATCAGGGAGATGGGTCAGCTCTGAGCTGGGCATGGGATGGCACAGGCTGGGGGACACAGAAGGTGTCCTGTGACCCAGGAGGGGGGGTCTGTGAGGGTCACTGCCCCGGCTTCTCAGGCTGCTCTAACCCCCATGGGCAGGGCTGTAATGAGCCCCTCCAGCAAGGACTGAGCGAGATGCCACATCCACGTCACCACTGAGCTGTAAGGACAGCCACAGGTGGAGATTTACGTGTGAAAATGGCTCAAACATCCCTGCCCCGTGGGAGTTCCTGCAGAGGAGCCCAGCTGGGTGCAGTGGGGATGCACCAGGTGATGCTGCTCAAGGAGCAGAACCAGGGCTGGCTGTAAAAGCAGATCCCTGGCTCTGCCCTTCTGCAGTGGGTGTTTCCTCTCTCCGGTGTCACCTCTGTGCCTCCGCGGGTCACCTGGGATGGTTTTGGTGTGGCAGTGCTGGCTCTGTGACCCAGCTTGTCCTGATGCTGCTCCTGTGCTTTTAAAGCTTGGCCTGGCCAGGTGAGGGGGTGATGCTTCTTTATTTATTTGTGTGCACAGAGGGAGGGAGGGAAGCTGTGCCATCAGCAATGTCCCCGTGTGTGCTGCCAAGGGGTCACAGCGAGGGCTCCGGGCTGCAGCTGGCAAGGCAGGGCCTGGGGTGGGAGGCAGCACCAGGACATTGCTATGTGCCATGTCAGGGGAAGAAAATGTGCAGAGGAAAATGTCAGTAAGATATTTTTATTCCGTGGTGAGAGGGATGGTGTGATGCAACTGCAAACGGGAGGCCCCGGACTTCTCGTGCCTGTGTTTTCTCATGCAAGACTTTATGGATGTTGCATGACTTTCAACTCTGCTCTTATCTCTGCCCCCAGAGGACATAATTATTGCTAGTCTGACTATGCCAGTACAAATGTTTGATGGTGAATAATATTTTTGAGAATTGAATTGCCACTTGTTTCCTAATTAAAACCCAACCTCCTCATCATGTCAGCTATTTGCAAAAAGGAACACGATGATGATAAGCTACGTTGAGGCTTTACCTGTCTGAGGTGGCTGAAGTGCCTTTGTTAAGAGTATTCAGGGGCAAGCTGGAGGAATCTGTGGAGATGCAGAGGAGCTATCCCATTTCTCCAGGAGCTCCCCCCACCCTGGGATTTGGGGTGCCAAATGCAAGGGCACTGCGAGGGCAGAGGCTGCCCTCTGTAAAACTGCTCCTTCTGGAACAGACAGTGAATAAAAGCAGCAGCAGCCACGGCCATTAATTACTCTATTTGTTTTCCACATTGCCTCTCACCACCTATTAGCACAGCATTAAGGAGATGGGATGCAACCCCTGCCTGGGTGTGGGAGCTGCAGAGGAATGGACACCCGTGGGATTGGCATGGATGTGCCTCCCTCCGGAGGGGAGAGGGGCCAGAGCCACCCTGGGGCCTGGCAAAGTGCAGAATTTGGCAGACAGAGGGGAGGGAGTGATGCTGTTTCCTTGGGATGCCGGGCTAAAGCGGCGGGAGTGGTGAGGCTGCGGGATGGGAGCGCTGGCATTGCCCTGCTTTTCCCAGGAATGGTTTTTATTTCTTCCCCGTCCTCCTGGCCCCCAGGCACCGCAGCACTGCTGCCTCGAGAATCCTCACACAACCTCACCACGCAGGAGCTGCTTCCCCTGCAGGTAACCCTGGGCTCGGGAGCTGATTGGGAGCACTGAGGGGAGCGTGGGGAAGGGGTTCTGCCCTCTCCCCTTCAGTCAGGCACCCCTGAAGTACTTCCAGAACGACAGCAAAACATAACCTCGCTATAAACAAGGACAGAGAGCCAGATTCCCATGGGGATCCACCACCAGTAAATTATCCCCCACCATGCTGCCAGGAAGGAGCAAGGAATTTGCCCTCTCTGTAGACAGCACCATCCCATGGAAGGAACTGAGCTAAACACTCCTTAATTATCCTAATCTCCACCTATGTGCACTTCTGGCAGTGTATTAGAAATACTAGTAAAAATCGTATTAAAAATAACATTTAATGATATTTTACGTGAACATTCCCCCTCGAGAGATGTTGTTGGCATCAGCATTGAGCAGAGATCTTATTTGATATGGGATTTGGCACAGCTTGGAGGGCAGCAGGACGGATGTGGCTCCGTCCTGGGTGATGTGTTGCAGCATTATCTTGATGGGATGGTGTCGGTGTGGGACGCACTAATAAATCTACAACAGCCTCGTAGCTCTCTGTAATATCATCTGTCATCCTGTGATGCAGAGCAGGGCAAAATTAAACATTTAAATCTCACACAGATGGTAGGAGGAACTCGCTCCTCGGAAGGAAGGAGCAGCAGAGGGGAGGTTGGTTTCCTGGCTCCGCAGTGGATGCAGAGCCTGCAGCCCTGCCAGGCCTGGAGACACACTTAAATTGATTGAGCAGGATCCATCACCATCCACAGAAATGTCAGGAGATACTTAAAGGCATTCAGAGTGTATCGTGTTCTGACCTCTGCTAACCCTGGCATCGATTAACTCTGGGTTTCCTTTACCTGGGGGAATCCCCAGGGCACTGTTTATGAACGTTCACAAACGCCAAACCCAAAACACGAGGCACAAAACAACACGAGAACAACACAAACACTTGGCCTGGGATACAACACGGGCTAAGGAAAGCTGCAGGTTTCCACTTGGGGAGTTGAACTTCCCTGAAAAGGAGGCTGGCACTGCCTGTTCTGCTCGCTTCGGGAAAAAAACAGGTTTGATTCCATTTTTTAATTAAAAAATACACATCCCAGTGACCTTTTAAAGTATCTGAATATACCACTGAAAAATGCATGTGTTTTACACACTGCTGGAGGTGAGCTCGAATAGCCTGACATGGGCTGTGTCCCCAGCCAGGGCCCGGGGTGGCACTGGGGACGTGCCACCGCCTCTGACTGCCCTGCAGTCACACTTGGGAAATCAACAGTGCAGAGAACACCTTTGCTTATCTCCCACCACCCCCCCGGTGCCAGCCAGCTGCTGCTGCCACACCAGCACCAGTGGAAACTCAAAAGCAGAAAGAAGGGAACAAGTTCCTTAACTTGGCCCTCACCAGACCTCACTTCCTAGAAACTGTCACCAGGAATGCCTTTGACGTCTACACAACAATAATATCCAGCTAAGAACGGTGAAAACGTGGCACAGGAATAAGCAGGAGAGCGTTAGGAATCCTAAGGGGCATTTTGGTGGCTGCATTTGCTGTCACCATCACTGTAAAGCCATTCAAACATCTCAGCAAACACAGGACCCTCCTCATCTGGGCGATGGTTTCTTTGCTGGGGGTGTTTAGCAACACCCTCAGGTCAGCGCTGAGATCCTCCCCGTGTGCTGCTGCTTCTGCACAGTCACATTTCAGGAAATGAAACCCAGCTCTTTCCCTGGAAATACCGGCCAGAGATGGGCAGAGGGGCTGCAGAAGCCAAAACGGGGGAGTCCCCTGGGAAGAGCCAGCAAAAGGCTGTTTTTCCAGTCACATCACCGGGCTGAGGATGTGGTGAGAGGAATTTCTCTCCCCATCACACCCCTGCAAATGCAGAGCCCACGTGGAGGCTCTGGAATAAGCTTTGGAGTGGGAGCCCCAGGTCTGGACTGAGCCCGAGGAGCCTCAGGAACCACAGCCAGCCCCAGCAGCCCTGCCAGCACGGAGGATTTTGGGAGATAAAGATATCCCTTTTCATGTTGGAGCTTGGATCAGTGAAACCTTTAAATTGGGCTGGTGGGAAACTTTACCCTGGAACCTCCAAGAGGGATGTGCCCCACATCTTCCTCTGCTGCCTTCCCCTCTTCCTTGGACTCCCTGAGCCTCAGCTTTGCCCTGTGGCCACTGGTGGAGGAGAAACCTTCCCCAATGGATCTGTTCTGGTGAAAAGTGTTGGCTTAAATTAACATTTTCAACAAAAAGCAGGTTCTCAGACGGTTCATAATGAGGCACACGGTGAAATCCTCCCAGCTGTATACTCTACCTCGCTTTAATCAGATCATTAACTTTCATAAAGATGTAGGCAGGAGGAGTGGCGGCACTTGAAAAGAGCTCAAAACACGCTGAGTTTCAAACTTCAGACTTGTCATTGACTTAGCCTTTCATTGAGCCAATTATTTATGACATATTTGACGAAATTCAGAAAAGAAAGCACTTGAAATCTGCATATCTGCTTGGCTGCAGTGGAGCTACTACTACTTGGAGGAACACGAGCAGGGAGCTCTGCTCAGAGCCCGAGGACACCTGGGTGCCTCCTTCTGCATCATTATTTGCCAGCAAGTGGCTCCACGAGCACCGACGGGGTGTCACACAGATGCATTTATTTGCATCCCGGTTTTGTTATGCGCGCGCTTTAATAAATTACGAGGAAATTAATTCTGAATTTATGTGTCCGGCTGGGTGCTGAGGCTTGCAGGCAGCTCAGCGCTCCGCGGGCCGGCGCTGGCTCCGGTGCTCCCCTTCCGTGGAACCATGGAGTCCCACAGCGGTTTGGGTTGAAAAAACCCGAAATCCCATCCCACCCCTCACCCCGGGCACCTTCCACTATCCCAGAGCTTGCTCCAACCTGGCCTCGGGCACCTCCAGGGATGGGGCAGCCACAGCCTCTCCGGGCACGCTGTGCCAGGGCCTCCCCCCAGGCAGGGACCCCCGGCCGTGTCGGGGCCAGCGAGGCCCGCAGGGGCCGCTCCCGCCCGGTGCCCCCGGGCCGCTCCCCGCGCTC
>VZRO01007452.1:62577-128891 GCA_013397915.1 Daphoenositta chrysoptera | reverse complement strand
CCCCGGCTCCCGCGGCCTCCGCCGGCTGCGGGGAGCGCGGGGCTGTGCTGGAGGTGCTGGAGGTGCTGAATGCGTGTGTTTATTTGGCACAACTTGCGCGGGGTCCCTCGGCGGGTGAAGGGGGCACGCCGGTCGCCCCAGGGACGAGCCCCCGCAGCTCGGGGGTTTGTGGATTCCCCAGCCCGGTGCTCCGTGCGGCGGGAGAGGAATTCCGTCCAAAGCAGGCGGTAGCAGCGAACCGAGCCGCGCTCCGGCCGTGCCGCTCTGCAGAGCGATTTTTTGGTGATGCTTCATGGGGTTTGACAGGGGATGCGGGAGGAGGACGGGTCGGAGCTCGCCCTTAGCAGGCAGCTCACGGAGCAGAGGTGCTGGTGCAGGTTTGGGCTCCATCGCCCCGACCTTCCCCGGTCCCACCGCAGGAGCAGACGGGTGCCTTGGCACAGCCGAGGTTGTTTGCTTGGGGCTTGGTGCTAAAAGCAGCTTTTCTTCTGCAAAAACAGCTTTTTCCCGTGCTTGTGTGTGTGTTATAAAATCACCTGAGCATTGCTTATTTATTGCTGAAATTAAAACGAAGCTTTTTCCTTTCTTTCATGGCTATGTGTGTGTATGTATATATATATATAAAATGAAGATTCAGCCAGCAAACAAAATACTGCAACAGGAAAAATCTAAACCAAATTTTACTGCAGAATGTGTAGGCAGTTTGGAAGCCTGCTGGTGGCCTAGCCTAGCTGTCTGCTGTGAGCCAGGGATCGCTGGAGCCCTCTTCCCACTTCTTCACTCGTTTTCCTGCCTTTCTGCTGGAATGCCGGGTAGCGCAGGGAGGCTGCGGAGCAGGTGAAGGGTGCCCAGCCCATGTTTATCCCCCTTGCAGGGCAGTGAGACCTCAGGTGATGAAGTTTGGCTGTTGTGCTTAAGGTCTGGTTGAGGCTGGTGTTACTGCACAGACAGAGGTGCCTGCTTTGCTCCTGGTATGTGTTTACACTTTCTAAAATGGTACAATATCCATGAAATTTCTCCTGCCCTCTTAGCCCGGGGTACAGCTTTGCTGGGGGTGCTTGATGTGTCTGAGTGCTCTGGTGATGGCAGTGCTGTCCTCGGTGATGTGCAGCCGTGCTGCTCCCCGTTCCCAGCACGGACCTGACCCCTGTGGGCAGCAGAAAGCTGGGACGTGGAGGGTTGCAGGGGACGAGGAGTCCTCCCAACGCCATGAGGAATATCAGCACAGCTGATATTTCATCTCGAGTGGAGAGGCTGGAAGCTGCTGCCTGCACCGACATCCCTCGTGGCCAGCGCGGCGGAAGCCTCGTAGCAAGCACAGCACGAGGCCTCAGGAACCTGCTGGGCTTTGCCCTCCTGCTCCAGCATTTACCTGATGTCAGCGTTTGGTGGTTTCCCTGAGCTGCGAGAGATGGTTCCACAAGGTGGGAAAGGCAGCCAGGTGCCAGAGGAAGTTTTGCAGAGCAGGAAGGAAGGTGAAAGGATCGGCGGCCGAAGTGCCTCGCTCCTTGGGCTGCCTGTGGAAGAACCTGTTGGCACGAGATGTTGAGCAGGATGGTTTGCCACCTTCCCAAAGCTCTGCAGGAGGTGAGAAGCCTTCAGTGAGGAGAGGTTTGGGGCTCTGTGGGACAGGGACACGCCAGGCCCTCGGCACAGGAGCGGAAGGAAGCACGGACATAACAGAACGGGGACTTACCCCAGCCCGGGACCACAAACGGCTCCAGGCTGCTCGAAATGACTGAACCTCTCAGCTTCTAACTGAAACCAGGGATTTCCTCATACAGTAGGAAATTATGACCGTTATTCTGGTGTCAGATATCTTTGTGCTGGCTTCTGCATGGTTTTTTTGATCCCTCTCATTAGAGCAGACGTGGTGTGCTGGGTATACTGAAATATTCTGTATCGCTGGCAAAGTGATTCATTTAAAATGACATAAATCGGCTGGTTAAAGGCAGGTTGATATAGTAACAGTAAAAAAATACAACACACAGAGTCCTCTCTTGTTTGAAATCAAACAATTTTTCCAGATATTCATTATTTCTGTGTGTGTGTGAGCAGCTCTTGGAGGAGCACGAGCTCAGCTCTGTAATTCCGGGTGCGCAGCCGTCCCCGCCGGCAGTCCTGGCCGTCAGTGGGACAGAGAGCAGGAAGGTCACTGGAATATCACATCCATGCTTGAGAATAAATGTCCCTGCCTTATTGCAGCACTCTGCTCCCAGGAACGTGTTGGTTTATCTCTGGCGGGCAACCACAGCCCAGGGATGGGTCCTGTGCACTGGAGTTACCTCCTGCGGAAATACTCCAAAGGTTTTACCCCTTGTCTCCTTGCTGGAGCCCAGTACACCTGTCGGCACCCTTTTATCTTTCCCAGATAAGGCTGAGGCTAAATGAAGCAAATGAGTTTACTGTAATGCAAATTTGAGGGGGCTTCCTGTTTACAAGGAAATAGCTGTAGTGCCGGCAGAATGAATTCCAAGGCTGCAGGCCAAGGCTTAGCAGCAAATAAACTACGAGGGTGAAGAGTTTATTGGCCGTAGGGCTGATTATTGCTGAGTTTACGTGAATTATCCTCAGACTGGTTTTGTACTGAAATCGTTAAATATCACAGTTTGGGGAGGAAAACACTAATGAGCCAGGAGTGCCTAAGGAAGAGGATTAGTGTGTTTTTGTTTTTTTTTAAGAACCAAAACAAAACAACCCTTCTTCCATCCTCTGTCATCTGCTTTTCCTTCCCTTCTGCATTTCCTCCTTTCGTTCCTAAGAGCCTTGCCAAGAGCTGTGAGAGCTGTGGTATCTTTCTGTCGTACATTGTTTCCTAAAAGCCTGTTTTTCAGGGAGATTCGCATGGGTGGGCAGAAAGGCTGTCAGAGGCAGAATATCCTGCTGAAATCAGGCCTGGAATGGGAAGGAAGTCAGCCCTGTGGAAATACGAGCAAATATGAAACCTCAATCTTATTCTGCAGCATTGCTCTCAAATATCTTAAGTTTTGGTGGGAAAGGAGTAAATTAACTGCACTCTGCATATTTTTTTGGCTATTCAGGAGGCTGCCGAGGTTTTTTACTTTTCCATGTAAATTTTACATTTCCCTTGTTTTGGTCAAAGGGAGTGGAAGAGCACTATAGAACAGCTGTTTTTATTTGCCAGCAGCTTGTTCTGGTTTGAGTAAAGGATTTGCGTAACGTGAAGCTGAGAAAAATGGTCCAAGAAATCAGGTAACAAATGGGAGAGGGTTCAGGGCTCGCAGAAGCCTCTTGTGTGCACCACTGGAAAGTTGACATTAAGCCTTTCTTACTATAAACATCACGTAAGCTTTGGGTGCTTTTGGTATACAAATACCACGGGCATGGTAACAAAACACAGCATCCATCTGCCCAGGCTTCTCTCCCTGAGGTTGTAGTTGTTTCTCATCTCTCCTTTTCTAACCTGCTTCCAGTAATTACCTCTGTTTCAAGTTAATTCTGGTTTTTCTCTCAATCTTTTTCTTTGGTCTGCTGTGTTTCTCTGGATCTTGCTCTGCTGGGGAAAAAGGGAACATGTTGCAGTCACTTTTTTCTTTAAAACCATGCTTTTAATGTGACAGTTTTCCTCGGTTATCATCCCATCTTCGTTGTAGAGGTGAAGACTGGTCCCTGGTAGCCAGCTGCTTCTCCTAGGGTGGTTGATGTGCCCTTACCTTTCTTACCCAGTATTGAAACTGGCTTGTTTAAAACTCTGATTGAGGGTTGTTGAAAACACAGAGGATGATTTGCCTTCTCAATTCTATCCTGAGCTGTTTGTGATTTCTTTTTCTCCTCTGTTGGTGCTGAATATTGTTGAAATCCAAGTGACATCTACTGCTCAAGGTTAAGCATCATTGCTCCGTTCTCTCTTGCTTCTGATTTTGTAATTCTGTTCTCTTGGCCTAACTTTGCTCTTTCTGTGGATTTCAATTCTTTCTTTGAGGTGGCCTTGAGGGAGTTCTTGCACCTCGTGAAACTTCTGTAAATCTCTTAAGCTGCAGCTCACACTCCCCTGTCTCTGCTGTCAGTCTGGGTGACTTTGGTGGTGTTTTCTCTGGCATTGTTTAACGCCTCCGTGTTGTGTTTATTCATTTACGGTGCTGTCTCTGGGAGAATTTTCCTGACAATTGCTTGTGTAATTTTCATCTTTGTTGCTATTCCGCCCATGTCAGCCCTCTGTGCCTCTCTAGGTGCTTCCTTGTTGCTGCAAGAAAACTGTTCCGTTTTGGGCACCTTCCTGAAGAAGGTGCCCTTTCCATGAAGAAATTCTTCCTGATGTCCAAAATCTGAAGCTTAAATGAGTAAACTGAAGCTTATTTTGCTACCTAGCACTGCTAGTGTGAAAAAGGCACATGTGAAGGTTCATTGGGAACTGCTTGAGGAAGGGGAAAGACTTGCTTTTTTCTGAACTAACAGTACAAGAAAAGCTGAACACTGGTGTTTTTTGCTGGACTAGCACAGGGGTGAGACAGAGTAGTGAAATTTTGGTCGGAAATTCAGCCTCCCTGCTTTGCTGTCAGCAGAAGCGTGTGGTTGTGAAGGCAGTAAGAAATGGCTCCCTCAAAATAATTTGGTGTGCATACAGAATGCCAGGGCTGCTGACAACGTGTACTTGCTTTTCATCTCGTGTCAGCTCTGCACTACAGGACTTTCTTGGGAAGAATGCAAGCCTGGGGATGGATGTGGCCTGTCAGTGTAGGAGGCTGCACGGGAGGGCTCCTGCTTGCTGTGGGTGCTGCTCTGGCTCTGTTTGGGTGCTTTCCCTTGGGAATTCAGCTGTTACTGTACCTGCAGTGTCCCATTCCCTGATAACAGACAGGAGAGCACGGGAGGATGAAAGTCCTGCTGCAGAGCTTTAAGAGACAAGGAATGAGAGTCTGGATGAAGGACAGGTTGTTGTTACCAGCATTGTACAGATCAGGAGCTGATTAGAAAATACCTGATGTACCTTTGTTCCCATGTAGCACCTTGGGCAGGTGCAGGAGTTGAAGCTGGATTTTCTGAGCCTCAGTGGAGGCCCTTGACTGTCTCAGCTCCTGAGCAGCTAGTGCTTGGAGCAGCTCTGGGCACAGGAAGGAGAGATCTGGCCTTCAGAGAGATGCTCCAATTACTTCTCCCCGGGGATGCTGCAGGATTGCAGCGTATGTTTTGCAGCATAGACCTTCCCTCAGGCATCATTACCTTAATTAAGAAAAGAGGTAAATAAGGGTGGTCTGGGGGGAGATCAATATGCAGCCTTCTGTTCCTGTGCTAAAAACAGAGGGATGGTTCTAGACGTGTTTTTGGGGAAAGCTTCCAAAATGTGATGATGTGTTATCTTGCTGAAGCACCAGTGTGATCCGGTGCCTGGTGCAGGTGGGCTGCAGGTGCTGTGGGACCTGCCAGATGTTTTTTCAGTAAAATTAATGAACTTTAAAGCTCTTACTCCTTTTATAGCTGATGGCTTTTCAATGCCCAGACCTTCCTGTGTGAAATGATTTCAGCCAACGCTGGAACTGTAACATCAGGACATAAGTGTGTGCAGCCCTTGGTTTCTGTTCTGGTGAAATCATGTGGAATGGCCTGGTTTAATCTTCTTATCAATAATTGCCCTATTTTTTTTTGGTAATTAATAAAATTAGTAAAAAGCCTATCAGGAGCCGTCGGGTCCAGGTGCAGAAACCAAACAACGTGATTTAATTGAACTAAATTGGTGCAAAAGCAGCAGTTTCTAGCTTAGAAAATACAGCTGTTCTCCACAGGAGCTTCACCCCATACTTATCCAAAAAAATCATTCCACCACTGCTAAACACCTATATAAATACGCCTTGCAGAAATAAATAACAATTTTTGAAAGCATTAGAAGGAACGTAGAGCCCCTCAGCCCCCTTCTAGCGTGCCAGGAATTTGTCCTGTCAGCATGTGTCATGTCCTATTGAGGAGGGAGCCGGGGAAAGGGCAGATTTTTCGGGATCTGGTGGAGCTGTGCAGATCAAAGCCATCACCAGGGACCGAGTCTGGGATGTGTGACAGCAGACGGGCACCAGCTGCACTCCTGCTCCGCCGGGATCTCGGCTCAGGAGCTGGGAATTGCTGGGTGCTCGGGGGAATTCTACCTCTGCTCAAGGTGCACACGAGGAAAAGAGCTCCCGGCAGCTCCTGCATCCTCCTGGGAAATTAAAAAGCTCCAGGGAACCCAGTGAAACACTCAGTGCCTCACCCTTGGAGAAAGACACCGCTGTCCCGAGGGGCCGGGCGCAGAACGAGCCTCTGCGGGACAGCCCCGGGGATGTGGCTTGGCTCATGTTGTTCGTTGTGTTTCTGCCTCAATTTCAGCAGGGAAAACGAGCTCTGTGAAACCGAGCTTCCAGTGGAGAAGAGGGGTGGTGGGTGCAGAGCGTGGGGTGAGTCCAGAGCGTGGTGGTGAATGGAGTTGGATCCTGTCGGTGCCCAGGAGAAGCGGCCTCAAGTTGGCCCTCAAGTCGCAGGCCCTCCCTGCATCACGGGAGGTTTAGGTGGATGTTAGGGAGAATTCCTTCATGGAAAGGGTTCTCCAGCCCTGGCACAGCTGCCCAGGGCAGTGGTGGAGTCCACATCCCTGCAGGGATTTAAAAGCCGTGTGGATGTGGCATTTGGGGACATGGGGCAGTGGTGGCCTTGGCACTGCTGCAGGAACAGCTGGACTTGGTGGTCTCTGAGGGCTGTTCCAACCTAAACAATCCCATAACTCAATTAAAAGAAGACAAATTGTGTGTGGATGTTTTACTCTTGATGTCTCAAGTAGGGACGGCTGGGGACAGCCATGGGAGTGGGACACAGCTTTGGGAGTGACATTCCTTTTTAAGCCTTCTCATCATTTGCTGTTGTTTTCCAGTCTCCAGTCTGGCTTCTCTATTTCTTCTCTATCATCTTCTGTTCATTTTCATGTTTGAAGCAATTCTGTGTTGTGTCTTGTAAATTTTTTATTAAGAATTTTTTGGTGGTTTATTTTTACCCCAGGTTTTCCTAATTGTTCAAAAATACAGGAACATTCCTGTAGTTTTAACTTGTTGTTTAAAAGAGCTTTGAAAGATCTGATTCTTAGGCCAAATATTTCATCCCAGTTTTCACTTTTGATCAGTCTTGCATTGCTAAACCTTTTAAATGCACTTGTACAAAGAGAAAAAAACAACCCACTTTTGGCTATGGTGGCTCTGGGCCATTCTGCCAGTGCTTTGAATTGTACTTGTTGACCCTGTCATGCTTTCAGTTCAGAGGCCTTTGGGGCAGGATCTTTGGTCCAATTTTAGCAACTTTATGATGGATTTGGATAGTGGAAATAAACATTTAAAATCTCTGTAAAACTGCCTCCTGAACCTATAAATGACTAAATAAATCAGAGGCGTTTGTCAGTGTTGGCCGTAGTTCTTGGTCTCTCAGTCAAGGTTTATACTTGCTACTTGAAAAGAAAGTTCTAAACATTTGAGATGGAGAAAGATTAGAAAAAATTGGCACGTCTTCAGTAATTTTGTGTTTGTTTAAAAAAAAAAAGTAATTTATGATTGGCGAATGCCTTAATTGCAGTCGGAGCGAGGAGATGTGATTTTGCTCTGATTTCCCTTTCTTGTAATTTCTCAGCAGCAGCAATCTGGTGGAAGGGCAAGTCCTTGACACTGCAATTTGGTGTAATTATTCCTGAAAAATTCATGTACTTAGAAGCTTTTATATTAGTTTCAGATTTCAGCGCTGACAATGCCAGTGATCCTCAAGGATCTCGGGGCTGGTGTTTTGTGAAGTTGGAGCTACGCAGCTCCTGCTTCTGGCTCCCTCCTTGTAAACTTTCTTCATTAAAATAATTTGCATAAGTGGAGCTGCTGATGCAGGGACAGGAGGGGGGTGTGGGCAGGTGTTGCTGAGCTCTAATCCCTTCCATCCCACAGGGCTCTGGGGTGAAATATGTTGCTAATCACCCACGACAGTTCTAAGAGCATTAGTTCACCGCAGTGAAATGACTTGGCTGTGGCTTGGTGTGAACTTCAGGGGGTGTGAGGGCACAAAACGGGGCAGAAATGGGTGAAACTTGGGCCAGAAAATGGCAGAGTCCCGCAGAGGTGGAGTGTGTGATGTGTTTGTGGAGAGAAATCAAAGTTTGGGGTCACTCATTGCTTTGTCAGCACCGAGCATGTGCACTAATTAGTAACTGACTCACAGAGTGATTTGCACTGGGAAAGACCTCCAAAACTGAGTGTGATCCTGTGAGTTCACAAGTAATAGATAAAAATATCAGCTTAGATGGTGAAATGATCTTTTCTGGCTTTCTGTGCTGGGAATTTGCCCCACGAACTGCTGGAACCACAGTGACAAGGTGTGAAATGGCTTTTACAGCATTGAGAGCCGAGTCATTTGGAGAAGTATTGACTTCTGCTGAACTTTGAGCTGGGTGCAATCCGAGAGGAAGCAGAATGAAATGGGTTCAGTGGTGGGTGAGTGTTCAGCGTTTATTACCTCTGACACAGGAATAAATGAAGGTGGCTGTGGTGTGGAGATGGGATGTTGGGAGTGCAGAGAGTGGACAGGCACTGCCAAACCTTGGCAGTCAAAGCACTGGCCGTGGAGTTGATGAATATCTGGCATTTTCTTGAAATAATTATTAATTTGGACGTGCCAGGAGCCACCAGGAGCTTAGTGTGCTGTTGGATACGGGAGCCACACGTGCCAGAGGGATGGTACCTGCTCTGACGACAAAGAGGAGGGAAAAAATAAATCCAGCTTTATTTTACAGACTGGGGATCTGAGCAGATAAAGTTTGTGACCTGCTCGTGACGATACAGGAAATGTTGGTAGAGTTAAATCCTGAACTAAGCTCTTTGCAGTCTCTGTGAAGCTGCTGTTTCATTCTTATTTTGTTTGTCTGTTCTCCTGTTTCTGTTTTGGCCTATTGGAGAATATATCAATGACTGGAACTGCTCATTCTTAATGCAGGTGTGGTTCTTTAATGCTGGCCATTGTTTTTCCAAGCTGTGGTGTGCATATGTGCACCTCTACACCAGACAACATCCCACAAATCTGAACTCTTATTGATTTACAAGAAAAAATCATCTGCTCTGATGATAAATAATTCAGAGCTCCTTTAAGACCCAGTAGTAGGAAGGCCAGTAGTAAGGAGCTTCTTGACCTAGTTCCAATAGCAGGAGTATTGTGTATATGGATACACCCCGTTGCCTTGTGCTGTGCCCTTTCCTTTTCTGAGGTGTGAGTTGCTCTCAGAAGAACTTCAGGGACAAAATCCGTGTGAAAATGAATAGCAGAACTTTTACAGAGTAATGGAATAGTTTGTGTGGAAAGGATCTTCAAGGCCATCCACTTCCACCCCCTGCCATGGGCAGGGACATTTTCCACTCTCCCAGATTGCTCCAAGCTCTGTCCAACCTGGCCGTGGACACTTCCAGGGATGGGGCAGCCACAGCTTCTCTGGGCACTCTGTGCCAGGGCCTCCCCACCCTCACTGGGAAGAAATATTTCCTAATATCTAATTTAAATCTCCTCTTTGCCAGTTTGAAATCATTCCCCCTTGTCCTGTTGCTACATGCTCTTGGAAAAAGTCCCTCTCCATCTTTCTTGGAAGCATCAGAACGAGTGCTGTTTGTTTTCCTCTCCTCTGTAACTCCTGGTTTTGGCATATTCCCGCATCCATTGTGGTTGTTCTCTGGCTGCCCTGTGGAAGGTTCCTCAGTTCCAGTGGCCATCCTTGGGCTCTGCTGGCAGAGACACTCGGACACCCAGCAGCAGTTTCATTTCTCCTGCTTGGCATGCTTCTCCTTGGAGTCCCAGGCTGTCACTGCTGTGTTCTGGGGGAACAGCAGGAGTGGCTGTTGTTGTCCAGCGCAGCAGCCAAGGACGAGTCCTGGCTTTGGCTGAGCTCCTCTCCAAGGCTCCTTCTGGTTTGCTGCTCCTGCTGGAACTCGTCTGGGAGGGAGGATCGTGGACTCTTGCTGTACGTGGCCTTTTCTGTGTTAGAAAGGACATCATGTGTTTTCTTCTTAGCTTTCCAGACGTGTTTTCGAGCAGACGTTTTCCGCCTGTGCCGACCTTGGCACTGCGGCTGCTGCCTGTGCCCTGCCAGGCTGCTCGCAGACAGCAAGAGCTGTTTAATTCCAGAATGGAGTTTAACCTTGAAGGCTGCTTTTCAGTGGGTTTCTTTGATCAAGGCTGGAGTAACTAGAGCTCCAAGATGCAGCTTGAAGCTCCTTTCAACAGACTCTTCAGCTCATGCTTGAAATAAATCCCTTTTCTGGGCAGGTGGAGGAGCTGGCCAGGTTGGAGTGACCTGTGCTGCTCGCAGAGTTTATGGTTTGATGAGGATGGAGATAAGTCATCTTTGGGGCAGGCAGTGTGCTCCAACCTCCTCTGCAGGCCTGGGGTGTTTGTTCAACTCCTTCTTTGAGGGCATCTTCACCAGGGGCTCTCAGAGGTGCAGGAGCACCCAGCTGCCCACACCCAGGCACTGCTGGGCATCTCCCCGGGGCCAGTGGCAAAGGGCTTCCCCGTGCTCCCAGTTAAACCAGCAATTTCAGAATCACTGAGGTTGGAAAAGCCCTCCAGGACCATCAGTTCCAACACGTGCCTGATCCACACCTTGTCACCAGCCCAGAGAACTGAGTGCCATGTCCAGGCATTCCTTGGACACCTCCAGGGATGGTGGCTCCAAACCTCCCTGGGCAGCCCCTTCCAATGCCTGACCACCCTTTCAGTGAAGATAAAGATGCCCAGAAAGACATACCTAGAGTCCAAGCTGCATTTCTCACCAAATTTTAGGCCTGACTTTTGACTTCCCCTAAACATACTTGTCCTGATATTTCAGTTGACTTGTGGTATGTGGACAGTAAATGGAGTGCTTCTGAATTTTTTGTTGTTTGCTGTTTTCTTCCTCTTTGAAACGAAAAAAAAATTATGAACAAAAGGTTTTGCTGCAGTCCAGTTGGATGTGCTTTTGTTTCTGAAGTCTCCCTGGATTTTGATTTTAGCCAACTTTTTGTTTCTGCTCCTTGTGAGTGCTGCTATTAAGGTGGATCATGCTGTGAACTGAGATGAACTCGTGCAGAAAGGGCCACTTCTTGCATTAGCCCGTGGTTTGTGCTGATGGCATCTCTGGCCAGGGAAAGCTTTTCAGAAATGGCTGTGTTTCTGTGAAATGCAGCTTTTAATCCCAGATTGTTTACGTGTAGGGCGACTAATGAGTCAATGGGCTAAAGCAGAGAGGGAACCTTTTTTCCTGTTTGTGGAATGTGCTGAGCTCCATTTAAAATTTTTCCATCCTTCTGAAGGATACATGGACTCTGCTTCAGTTCTTTAAACTCCAGAAGATTTCTACCTGTAGCTTCCATGTGAGAATTAGGAGGTGATTATTCTGGATAGTGATAATCCACTCCATGTAATTTATTCCTATTTATTCGTATGGATAAGTAGCAATGATTTTAAAGGGGCGCGAGTGTTGAGGAGCTAGAATGTGGCGCGGGCTCCCGTAGCCTGTGATCGTTTTACAGATTTGTTCAGATTCTGTGGCTGCAAAAGACATTTTGTTCCTTTGACGTTATCCATCAGACCAGAAGAACGGGATGTCGGGAGAGGAGGAGGCGCTGGAGAGGTTTGCTCCTTACACAATCACTGTTTTCCTGGGCGCTTCAGTCACACGTTAAATTTTCATTATCTTCTCCCATTGTCTAGACTGAAGATCTGTTGATGTAATTTCTTGCAGCGCACTCGTTGGAGCAGAGGAAAGCTTTCTTGATGTCATTGTTATGAAAAAGGCTTATTCTGTTACTGCTGGTCTGGTGGTCCGTGGGAACGGGACGGTGCCGGGGGGCGATGGCAGCACCAAGGAGGGGGAGCTGTGGGCTCTGGGAACTCGTGCCAGGCTTGTGCATCTCCAGTGGGTCCTCTGGAGGCACAGAGGGATGAGGGGAAGGTCTGGTTGGTAAAAGATTTAGGTTGGATTTTAGGAAGAAATTGTTCCCTGTGAGGGTGGGGAGGCCCTGGCACAGGTTGCCCAGAGAAGCTGTGGCTGCCCCATCCCTGGGAGTGTCCAAGGCCGGGTTGGATAGGGCTTGGAGCAACCTGGGATAGTGGAAGGTGTCCCTGCCCATGGCACGGGGTGGAACAAGGTATTCTTTAAGATCCCTTCCAATCCAAACCATTCTGTGATTGCACGATCTCTTATTTACTGCTTCGTCTTCATTTAAAATCAGTATTTTGTTTAGATTGTTAAAATACACAGAGAGCAGACCCAGTTCTTAATGCACAAATAAACAGCAAGTTCGTCACTGAATAATTTATGATCTCAAACCTGATTAACAGTGTTCAGCCCTCCCAGTTCTTGTCTGACTTGATGTGGTGGTTGGCCTCCAGAGCTCTCGCTTTGGATCACACTGTTCAGAGATCCGTGTTCCATGTGGGACTTGGGGATACACAGAAAACTATTAATAGGATATTTTCCTACAAGGGGGTTTAGGGCCTTCCAGCAAAGTCCTTGGCTTTATTACAGACTTTTTTCTGGTCAAGTCATTCAGACTTCGTGCTTCAGGTCCTCCTTCTGAGGAGGAGTGTGGATACTTTCCTCCCTCCATGGAAGAGATGTTTGTCAGTATTTGGGAGGTTTCTCAGCATTTCTGATGATGGGGTCTCTGTGAGCACACGAGAGGGGACATCCCTGAGGTTGGCAGGGATTAACTGCTCAGTCTTGCTGCTGCAGAAATACGAGTGATATTTAATGGCCTTGTTTAGAGCATGAGTACTTTGTTCAAGGTTATTTTTACAATAATAAATAGTATAATTATCATAATAAATAGTATAATTATAGTAATAAATAGTATGTATGGAAATTATCGATTTTAAAACTGGAAACAAAGAAAGTCTGGTGGAATTTTGACTCGATACCGTGACAATAGAGTTGCTTTACCAAGGCCCAGCACTGCTGGCTTGCATTGATTTTAAAATTTATGTACTTGTATTGTTGCCCATATGAAATTTTTATAGGCATTACATTACAATGAATATTGAGGTTGCTTGACAAATAAAGGAAATCTTTGTTAATGTGGTTTAAGTGAGTGACTGTGACATTATAAATTAGGCAAAGTAGATGTTAAGTGCACTGCAGCCAAGCGGGGCCTAATGGAGCTGCTGTTGGCTCGGTGTGTGGCTGGTCCCAGGCAGCTCGGGGTGACTTGTGCAGTTATTTCACAGTGCAAGCCAAACCTGAGGCAGGAATAAAGAACACAAATGGTGACCACGGTGTCCCCCTGAAAAATGACCCCAGTGATCAGCTCACCCGCGGCCAGGCCAGGGCTCCACCTGATTTTTCTTCAAAGGTTTAAAAAAAGCAATTTCAAGTAACTCCTCTTTTTTTTTTCCCCCTTTTTTTCTTTCAGTATCCGCAGTGTTATGCAGAAATACCTCGAGGAAAGGGGTGAATTAACCTTCGACAAGATCTTTCATCAGAAAATAGGTAAGTCTCAATAAAATGCTGCTTGTGTGGATATTTTCAAGATCAGTTTGGTTTTTACATTTCTCTGTGATGCCTGCTGAGAAATCAGTGCTGTAGATTGTCTGAAGAACACTGGAGGGTGGACAGGACTTAGTGAGACAGAGGTCTCCAAGAAGATGAAATGTTGTGAAAGGGAAGAAGACGGAGCAAGGCAATCTGTCAACTTCAGGTTCTGGAAAACTACAGGGAAAATAATTAAATTATTTGGAAACATCGAGGAGAAAATTATATTACTTGGTATGGGCTTGTCAACAATATAATGTGTCACATCAGTTAAACTTTTTTTTTACTTTGCAGAGGTAATGAGCCTGTTGATAAGGGAGCAGGAGAAAAGATCCCAGATGTGTTGTCCTCACCCTCTGACATGGTGTTCTTGCTCACAGCACATGGGGATGTAGCCTGGGTGAAACTGCTGGGAAAAGTGACTTGTGGAGCAGTTAATCAGTATTCCATGGAACGGTGGATCCAGGGAATTTGCATGGGAACAGCAGAGATAAGTGTTTAGTTAGATGGGAGTGCTGGGGTGAAGAGCCTCTGTGTTCTGCTGTGACACAGCGAGGACAAGGGCACGGTGACAAAAACTCCATAAACCAGGGGAAGGGGGAAAATGCAGTGCTCCCAGGGAAATCCAGCAGTGTCCTTCCTCTCCACCTGTGCCAGAGCAATGTCCCAGGCACAGCGTGGGGACCCTCGGAGCAGGGACTTGGCTGTGACAGCCAGCCCTGGGCTGTGTTGGCTCAGCTGGATCACACGACTAAATATAAAATCAGTGTTGTAGCCAGTGAGGCATGTGAAATAATCCTCTTCTGGCAGAATGTTGTGTCCATCCTGGCAGTGGACTAAAAAAAATATACATGGACCTGCTGGGAAGAGTCCAGGAAAGAGCAGTGGGAATGAGCAGACCTTACTGAGCAGTCTGTTAAATCTGACCTACAGGGAAGTATTGAAATAGGGTGTGATGTGTGCAGGGGAAGGGAGAAGTGAGGTTGAACATGATTCAAAACCAGAAAAGCTGTTGCAGAAATGGTGAGATTAGTCCATTTTCTAGAGCTTTAATGTGTCAATGAAAAAAAAAAATCTGGATATGAATAAAATTTAAAATTTTAGTGGTAGTGAGGGTAATAAAGCAGGGAGTGGATTTCATGAGGGGCTTGTGAGATCTCTGTCCAGCAGATTTGAGGAGTGGGTTGGCTGGGATAGCACAGCTGCTCCTGTCTTGGAAAATGGGGAATGGGCTGGGAAGTCTTGAGGAGGTCAGTGGTTTTATTCCTGTCTGAAATGAGACTGTAGTGAACAAAGTACCTGGTTTCCCAGGAAAAGTGGTGCAACGGGGGCATCTTTGGGCTGCTTGAGCTTTCACTGGGTCCCCTCTGGCTGGAGCAGAAATGCCCCAAAGCCTTCCTGCTTGCCTGGCAGCGTGCAGCTCACTGGAGTGGGAGTTTTAGATATTGTCAGATTAAAACAATCGGTGTTCTGGTGTCTCAGAGTGTCATTAACAGGTCTCAGAGCCACTGGAAATCTTGGGGAGCTTTCCAGTGGGGTTCAGCAATGGGAGTGTGGTCTGTACTTGTGCTTAAAAGTGACTTTTTATTGTGGCCAGAACTTTTGCCATGTAAATGCACAGATACCTTGTTTGCTTGTACTGACACCTCAGTGTGTGCTTCAATTCCAGTGCCTGTGCTGAATCATTAATATTTTGCTGTAGCCTGGCAGTTGCAAAATAAGCGGAATTTTAAGCAACCAAACACAGCCCGACTTCAACTGAGTCTCTTTGGGGGCAGTGAAATGAAGAAGTCCTTTTTTTTTTTCCCTCTATAAAAAAAGAAGTCAAACAGACCATCGTCTATGTAATGGATATTTCTATTTATGTAATTGAATACTTTTCATTACCAGTTACAGTGAGGACTGTTGCAGTTATTTTGATAAGTTACAGCAATTATAGTTAGGTAACTGGAACCTTGGAAGGATTAGATCTTTCTTTTTTTTTTCCCCATGTTGGTAGTAGCCATTAAGCCTGGAATTTTAGAGTTTCATTAACATATTAGTTTCTGTGCACAGAGGAGAGGTTTCCTCCTCCTCTCCCCGGGTACAGTCAGAGCAGGGCTTGCCCTGGATTACCTGGAAATGAGGAGCAGTTCTGTGACTGCTGTACAGGAGTTCCAGTTAATTCTGAAGCTGAAACAGGATTTCAAATGGAATTAGAAAAAAAGATTAAAGCTAAACACGACTGTTTTTAACAGCAGACTTTGCATTGCGCTGGAAAACACAGCATTTCCTTACTGTTGTTGTTCATTTAAATCTGATTGCGTTTTCTAGCGTGTTCTCTGCCATTCAATTAGCTCTGTTTCCAGACATTAGCATAATTGCTTGTGGTAAAGTACCTGCAATTTTAGGCAAGCGTTATGCAAAGGGCTGCGAGAAGAAGCATGGGGAGGTAATTAAAAGTCTAATCACCTTTTTGTTCTGCTTGTTGTCTCTTTGTGAGGGGGGGATGTGGTGAGACCACGGTGGGGCAGGTCCTGGGTGTGCTGGTTTGGGGGGACCCACGGGGTGCTCCTGCTGCTCCTGGGAGTCTCCATGAGCCTGGATCTCCTCCATGAGCCTGGATTTCCGAGTAATTCTGCCGGATCATCCCTTGCTGCCAGCTCTCCTGGGCTGTTATTTCCTCAGCTGAGGAACCAGCCAGCACTCCCTGCTTTATCTTTACATACCGACTATAAAACTGCACCGAGCTCCCCAGTTTTTCCTTGGCAACTGCTCTAGATGAGAACTGGTTTGGTTTTTTTTTTTTTTTCCCAGACCTAATTTTTTCCTCACAGCTCCAGGTCGCTGGTTTTTTTTTCTGTTTTTCAGTATCCTTTCAAATGTAAACCCAGGCTTTGATCAGCTGTCTGATACAAGGGCTCTGATGTCAGTGTGGAGTCGTTCCTGTGGATGTTTCCCTATGAACGTGTCTAATTATGGTGCTGGTCTCATCATCTGCAAGTGTTTATTCTCAGTGAGCCCTCACATCTTTTTAGGGTCAATGCTTTCCTGGTCCCACTTCCAGAGGTTGGCCCAAATTCCCTTCCTGCCAGGTGTGCAACTGCAGGGAGTCACAGGGACAGCTCTGGCTTGGAAACCAAAACCTTTAGGATCAGGATAAGAGCAGGAAGCTCATCAGGGATGAAAACAGCCTGGAGGCTCCCATCAGATTTGCATAAACAAACCTCTGTCCCCTATTTGCATCTCTTCCCCCAGGAAGGCAAATAAGCTGCTCTCATCCCTTGGTGCTGGCGCTGCTGTTTGCCCCCTGAGTGATGCTCCAGAGCGATCCTGAGCTCTCTAAGAATGTCCTGGTGAGTCAGAGGACATGGAGCTCATAGAAGGACCCAGAAGAGCTCTCTGGCAGCCCAGCCCAGCCAGCTGTTCCTTCAGAAGCTGCTTCCTCCACAGCAGAAGCCTCTTGGGGAAGTACAGCCTGTCTCGAAGCCGAGCGCGTAACCACCTTTAGCTGGTTTTCTTTTACCACATCCTGTTTGCTACAACACCAGATTACGAGTTTCTTTAGAAGAAGAGACGTTTTGAGAGGTTTTGGAAGTGTTCAAGGCCAGGTTGGGCAGGGCTAGGAGCAGCCTGGGGTAGTGGAAGGTGTCCCTGCCCATGGCAGGAGGTGGGATGAGATGGTCTATAAGATCCCTTCAAACCAAACCATTCTATGACTCTGGTATCCCACTATCCATAATTTACATGTGGAATCCACTCTGCTTCACAACTGCATTAAAATTGGACGTGGAGTCTGTGTTTTGTTCCCTTGCCCTGTGGGGTGGGGACACTTGGAGAGCCCCTGCCCTCAGAGGGCAGGTGGGAAATGAGCACATTGGGGGCTGCTGCAGCCTTCAAGGGAATCTATTAGATCATAATACTGCTTTAGGACAGGATTATCCTGGTTATTAAATGCTTTGGAGCAAACTTGCTGCCAGTTACAGTTCAGCGACTCTTGTGTCTGACTCTGGGCTTCCAGACAAACTGCGCTGCGAGGAAGGGAATGGAGCTGGGTTAGAAACCTGGGATGTGATGTCAAAGCATCCCACAGCTCCATGCCTGGCTTAGGTTCAGCCTTGGGTTCCCTGGTGGCTGCTTGGGACCCTGGTGAAGGCAAACAGGCTGCTGTCATCTCCTGAAGCTGGTGGGACGTGGCAGTTCCTTCACGCCCTTCTCAGTTTCTCATCTCTTGCAGAGCCGTTGGGTTTGGGTCTGGGGGAAGGATGAGAACAGGACATATTTTAGCTGTTTCAGCAGCTGGTCTTGCTGCAGTGTAAATTTTTCACCTTGCCTAGGAAGTAACTTGCATTTTTTTCCCCTTGAAGATGGCTCAGTTTTATTTTCGTGAAACAGAACTAATTAAAACAACTTGCAGTTGACGTAACAAGTTACAAACCTTTTTTTTTTTTTTTCCTTATTTACCATCCAGTTTCGCAGAGTGAGGGATGATCTTTCTGAGGTGATTCATTCCACTGTCTTCCATATCCTCCTCAACCAGCTCCAAGCTGGAGGTTTTCCCAGCAGGGGGGAAGCATTTTGCCATCTGCATCAGTGCTGCTTCCTACCCACGGGGGCTTGTGGGGGCTCTCAGCCCCTTCCCTGTTCCCATTGTCCTGATCCAGCTCAGCATGGATCATGTTCGTTCTGTAGCTCCTCAGCTGAGTTTCCAGAGCGTTTGGTCTATTTTGTAGCTCCTTCTGCACAGGGACTTTTGTGCCTGCCTCCCTCAGTTCGAGGGAAATGTGCTCGAACTGACCCTTCTGGCTGCTGTTTCCTGCACCTTGGTCAGGGACAACTTTATATATAAAAAAAACCCCAACTGAAACTAGGGTGAGAACAGCTACAGCAGTTTTTTGTAGGGCAGTGAATCATGCTTTCTGTTGCTTCTTTCTCTAGTTATGGACTCATATTTCATTATTTCAGAGCTTTGGTGCTAATCATTAGATAGGAGTTAAAATCTGTTGAGAAAAACATTCTTGCTCTTCCTCTTTCTGCTGGCACCGTGCTCCCCGAGCTGCCTAAAAATAACAGGCTGGGAAAAGTGCCTCCCTAGAGCATTATTTAAGCTATTGTTTAATTTAAGCAGAAGATCTATGTGCTGTTGGCATTCTGGACTAATTAAATAGTCCTCTGAGGAAATAACAATGAAGGCAATAAAACTTGGTGGGGAGTAAAGAAAAGCACCTGAGATTTTGGCTGTGAAGTGAGCAGGGATGACTTCTCTGAGCTGTATCATGAGCACTGTGATTATTTTGCTCTGTTCTGGTACCTTGATGTTAAATAATGTGCAGCCAAGTAGCAGGGACATCGTAACTTGGTGGGTTTTCTGTAAAAGCAGGGGCACAGGTTGTTTGTTCAAAGTGGTTTTACTCTGAGGTTCTGGTTCTGACCTGGCAGCCACCACACAAGAGGTAGTCACCACCAAAATTAGGAAGTTGCCTTCTGAACAAAAAATGACATTTAAAATGCTGTTTGAAGACTGATCTTCTTCTTCCTCATGGTATTTCTGATTTTCAGTACAAGCTCAGCCTGGGACGTGGGTTGTGGACAGCCTGCAGGAGGTTCTCAGGGGGCTGTGGAAGCCCTTCTGTCCTTGCAGAGTTGTGTGATCAGTCAAAAACAACACAGAACCCAAACCACAAGGAGACATCGGAAACTGTGTGGCTGTAAACTGAAACAGAAACCGTTAATGTGAGACATTTCACAGGGGATCTGCTCCTCACACGATTCTCTGCTTGTACCAAACGGGGGTGGGAGGGACAGTGAAAGAGAAAATCCGCACTCTGAGCCTTCTAGAAGTCGGTCCGTTTTGCTGTTTGCAATGTTTTTCACCAAATGAGTGTTAGATTTAAGATCTCTTTATTATGTCATAATTTCAGTGTTACTGGAAGCTACATTTCTTTCAACACCCTCTTATTTTGTGGGAAAATAAAGTGATACTTGGCATGAATTACACTGAAGATCATTTTGAGGGGTGTTGCTGAAGCTCCTGCTGTAGATTTTATGTGCATTGGAGTTGTCTGTCTTGGTGTCAGGGATAAAGAGTATCCAAAGGCACTATCAAAATGCATGTATTCATTTTGGATTTTCTTTTGATGATAAATAATTGAGCATTTCTTTGTTGGGCTGCAGCTTGATCCCCCTGCCTGCCTTTGTGGGGGGTTGAAGATGCTGAGCTGTGTGATTCCCCAGGGGAGCTGCAGATTAAATCTGAGCTTTAAAATAGGAAAAATATATACCTTATCATCTGGAACGTCCCATGATGGATAATGTACACATCCTGGTAGATTAGCATTTATATGCAGTACAGTTCTTGGAAGATACAAGGCATGTGGGGAAAGTCTTTATCTCAGCAGAGCAGTGCAATTTTACGGTTTTTGGGTTAAATTATCAAGAATTCCAGGCAAACTGGCAATTTTGAACTGAAGTAGTGTCATAGGAGAGAAGAAGAGAGTGTTAAGGAATATCACTCTATTATAGAGAGGACAAATGATAAATGATTTGCATGGCATTTCCCTTGGATGTTTCCAGGGAAGCTTCCAGCGAACACACACAAATGCCTGCCCTGCTGTGCACCTGCCAGAGGTGTGTCCCTGGAAGCCTGTAGGAAAATTCATTCCTTTTGGATCAGAGAGGCCCTGGCTGGTTGGTTCAGCCCTCTCCACCCTCTCCTCGAGCTCCCTTTGCCGTGGCTTTAACCTGTGTCAGGCAGGTTGAGGTTGGAAATCAGGGAAAGGTTCTTCCCCCAGAGGGTGCCGGGCACTGCCCAGGCTCCCCAGGGAATGGGCACGGCCCCGAGGCTGCCAGAGCTCCAGGAGAGTTTGGACAACGCTCTCAGGGATGCCCAGGGTGGGATTTTTGGGTTGTCTGTGCAGGGCCAGGAGCTGGACTGGATGATCCCTGTGGGTCCCTCCCAACTCTGGATATTCTGTGATTAACACTGTGCAAAGTGACTTCCATCCCAAAGGTGGTGTTTCCTCTCTGCTTGTCCTCACCTGGGCTTTCTTCAGCCATTCCTGGCGGAATCTTCTCCTTGTGCACCACCACTGTTCACACACGATCCTGATTTCCACTTCTTCCCACCCAGCAATTCTTCAGTCAATCCTAAACGCTTGCACTCCCGTGGAGTTTTTATCAATGTGCCTTGAAACAGTTCACAGACTAATTAAGCCTCTGAACACCACTGCGAAATAGGGAAATATTAGTTTGCCGTGTCTGTAAGGTGGTGTTGTAACAGCTTTAATGAGTTTTACCTGCATAGCTGTGTGTTACTAATAAAGCAGATTCTCTGGACCTGCCAGTGCTGCTCATTCCCCTCGGTGGGATCACTCAGCAGTAGCAGAACAGCTCAGAACCAGCACCAGTCAGTAAAACCTAAATTGCTGGAGCTGTTAAGCATTCTCACTTTCAGCAGTGCATTTAAGGGGTAGAGCAGTCAGAGTTGCAGAGCAGAAGAGCTGGGGAGCTCTGGCTATCAATTATCCCATTTCCAGATGCTCTTATTGGTCCATACCAACATCTGTCCTATAAAAGAACCTGGGCAATGCACCTGGCACAGCCCCTTCCCTGACAGTGCCCTGTTTGTTCATCCAGGGCCTCTGTGCCATCCTGCTGTCACACGTGTCCATGGAGGTTGCATAGGTGGGGTCAAAAATATGCAAACCGGTTTCTTAATGTTTCTAGAGACTTCTGCCCATAATTTCTGTGATTAAAAGAGGAAGAGCAGCAGAACCATCTGTTTCTGAGCCTCCAGCTCGCAGCAGCTTTCTCAGAGAGCCAGAATGAACCAGAGGAAGGCTCAGAAATTCCTGCAGGAGAATCAGCTGGGCTCTGTCACTGTTGTTTTAGTGGTTTTGCTGCTCTTTACCTAAGTGCTGTGTGTATTTACCAACTGAATACTGCTGGCTTTGTGTTTTGATTTTGACCACAGCACAACAGTTCCTCGATGCTCTGGCTGAACAATTTGGCTCTTCACAGTGGTTCAGGTACTGAGCAGAGCTTGCTGAGGCAAATACTGGCACCAGGGACTTGAGAACACCCTTCTGTTGTGAAATTACTCCATGCCTTCATCAAATGATCCTGTCAGCTTGCTCACACCTAAAAACCACGCCTGGATCTAGGCCCTTCCTGAGGAGCAGAGCTGCAGCTCCCAGTGTAGTTTGTTTGTTCAGTAATTGGTAACAGTGAAGTTCACAGCTTGGAGCAGGGCAAAAAGGAAAGTGTGATTCTCAGTAATAAAGGGATATTGGCTTGTGTTATGGAATTAATGTAAAAATGTTGTATAATGGAAAAATACAGGTCAGGAAAATAACAACTTTCACATCCTTCGTAGGGCCTGAATTTTGATGTGGAGAAAGAACAGAGACAACAAAACCCAATCCACCACCATGAGGTTTTTAAGCTGCTCCTGGTTGTTAGCTTGCTCATAGCTTGCTGGTACCTTCTGTTACCAGTTGCAAAGGGGTGGGAGTTTCTTCTATTTACAAGTGAATAAAGAAGAAAACCTCAAGTGCTGTGTATTCCTTGATGAGATTTAGTGAAGGAATTTAATCACATTCTTTGCAATAACTGGTTGAAATGAAATGCAACAATTCTGTGCTTAGTGGTCCTTTTAAAAATTAGAATCTTTTTGTGTATCTCTGTTTGGTGTTATTACTCCTCCATCTTTTAGAGGAGCTTTTTCTTGTGGAAAACCCTCTTTTTTCTTTCACCTTTGATGTGTTGAATGCCTTTGATGCTCTACTTCAGTCAGCTGGAATCTGCATGTTGAGGGAGACCAGAATATGAAAGATAAGTTGTAAATACAGTTCAGAGATAAATTTTCCCCCTTCCTTTCTCTCCATGGCTTTAAAAGATGATGTATCACACGTTCAGTATTCAGAACTACTATTTCATGAGGATATTCAGAGAATCCCTGAATATTTTGGGTTGGAAGGGACTTTAAAGCTCATCCAGTTCCACCTTCCACTACCCCAGGTTGCTCCAAGCCCTGTCCAGCCTGGCCTTGGACGCTTCCAGGGATGGGGCAGCCACAGCTTCTCTGGGCAACCTAATTAAGGATAATTGAGTGCTTTCAGTAAGTCTGTATATTCACTGCTTGAGATGCTCTTACCTGTGTCAGACCTCAGGCTTTTGAGGTTTGACACAGAATTTGGGAATACCCCTCCATTGTGTCCCCAGTGTCAGTGCTGGAGGAGCAGCTCAGCTCTCCTGCTCCTCTCCCTGCAGGAATTTCAGGCATGCACAAGGCTGGTGTTTAGCAAGAGGGCTGACCAAGCTTGAACAATGATTTCCCTGGGTGAAAAGCTGGTGGAAAATACGCCTGGAAATGAGAAGTTCCTTTGACAACACGTAAAACCTTTTAGCCAAAGCTTATTTTCATATAATGATTTCACGACGTCATTAAACAAGCTACCTGGCAACTTGCAGCCTAATTTTGAGCTCAATTTGGTTCTGTTCTAGGGAAATTGTTCTGTTCTCCTCACCATTGGATGCACGTCCTCTCGTGAAATACAGTTTGTTCTTTTCCCCTGCTTTCTATGCACAGGAATATGTTTCAGTCTGTTATAATGTATTATTTTTAATGCAAAGTGAATGAACATTAGGCTCAATTAGGAAAGAATAGATTAGGGAAAGAAAAGTAGTGGAATGTGTGGTGCTTTCTGGGTTGGGAGGATTTTTGTGGTTTTGAAGCTTGCTAGAGCACAATTCCTACAGGGTTTTCCGTGGTAATCTTTGTTCCTGGAGAGGGAAATTGTTGGTTCTCTCAGTTCTGGAGCTCTCAGATGGCCTGAATTTCTCTGCTGTGGGCACTGCACAGAACAGGAGTCTGAACCTGGTGTTCTGTGACAATTGCAGGCTGGTGGGAATTACAGTTTTTATATGGTTTAATAGTAGGCTTTGCCCCAGTGTTTGTGTCTGTGACCCAGATCTGTTACTGGTACTGATGGATCTGAAGGTCACTGGGGGCTGTTTTGGGAGGTTGAACACACCCACAGCTGGATTTAAACACTGCTGTGCTGTAGGGTCACCGTGGTGTGGTGGCTGAGCTCTGCTGTCCTCTGGCAGTTCTACACGAGAGACATTTCTGGGGAGGAGATGCTTCAGAATCCCAAAATCATTTGGGTCAGGAAAGCCCTTCATGACCCAAGATCGAGTCCAGCCCATGCCCAATCCCCACCTTGTCACCAGCCCAGAGCACTGAGTGCCACATCCAGGCCTTCCTTGGACACCTCCAGGGATGGGGGCTCCAAACCTCCCTGGGCAGCCCCTTCCAATGCCTGACCACCCTTTCTGGAAAGAAATTCCCAGAAAGATCATGAGAGACATCTTGGAGGGCCTTAGATTGGAGACCTTTAAGTGCCCCAAAGAGGGCCAGACCCTGTGTTGCAGGCTTTGCAGAGACATTCCCAAAGCTTTTCCTGCCCGGGAGCTGTTGGGAAAGGAGCCCGTGTCTGGTGCAGATGTCAGTGCTGCTTTGTTTGTCAGGATTCTGTATTTATACACAGCACGTTTCGGGAGGATTTGGAAACAGCTTGATATTTTTGTTCTCTAATTTGCTATTTTGCCTACTAGAAAGAGGCTACATCAGCGTTTTGGACCACGTTCAGGCCTGCTGTAAATAGATGCAGCTTCCTTTCAATCAGTGACATTGTGAACACTTGTATCGGGGCTAAACATGGCTATTTTTAGCTCTGCTCTCTCACCTAGTCACTCCTGTTTGCTTTAATAAGATTTTTATTTACTCCTGTTGAAAGGTTACTTGAATCGGATGCTCGTAAAATTCCAGTTAGAATTAGATAAGTCGTTTTCTCCAAGTGTTTTATGATGGAGCTCCTCGTTGTTGTTTTTATTTTATTATATTTATTGTTCTGTGCTCTCAGCTAATTGGCAGGGATGGAGAGGTGGTGTTGTGGCTGCCAGGTGACCTTTAGACTGCTGGAGGAGGTGGCCCCTGTGGCTGCTGTCCTGGTCAGAGCCACAGACTGGGAGCAGGGCAGGAAAATGCCACGGGAGTGGGAAATGAGAAGGTGGCTTTAATCCTGATGAGTGGCCACGTCTGGAGCGTGGTGTTCAGTTCTGCTCTCCACTGTTCAGGAAAGACAAGGAGCTCCTGGAGAGGGTCCAGTGGAGGCCACAAACATGATGAGGAGTCTGGAATGTGTGGCTGGTCACCAGCAGCATTGTGGGAAGGGCTGAATTCTGGAGACAAAAACCAGGGGTAGAGGGATGCTGTTGATTAAAGTCAGGATTTCATGTAGAATTCCTGAGGTCATGCTAGAAAAACGTAATTATTTGAAATAAATACTGAAGTAAACATTCGTGTTCTTTTTTAAAGAGATGGGTTAACTTAGTTCCCCTCCTTGTGCCCTCCAAGCTTGTGACAGGGACCTTGTCCAGTTGGGGATGAGCTCTGGGAATACCTGGTCACAGGTGTGCTGTCTCACCTAAATCTGCTCTGCTCACCACCCCACCCCTACCTGCTCGTGAGCCTCTGGTGAACACTGAGCTGCAAACCTCAAAGGTGGCCTTCATCCCTGCTTGAAAGGCATTTTGCCTTGGTAATTAGAGTCAGTGCAATTCGTGGCAATTGGCAAATTTGTCTGAGGATTTTCCATGCAAAGATAAAGAGGAAAATGATTGCCCAGAGACTGGGAAGGAGGCTGGGAGCTGGGTGCTGCCTCGCACTCTGTGTGTGTATTATTGATATCATCCATCACTTTGGTGCTACCAGAAGCAGCTCTTAAAAAATATTTTTCCTTTCCCTTAACAACCAGTGATCTGGTTGTTGCAGAAATTATATAGTTATAGCAGAAGGAATCTTTAAAGCCAAAGCTGTCAGCATCTTTATTTCATAAATAATTGCTGGTTCTTTTTAGCTGTTACTTAACGCTATCATTTTATTAATTCCTGCTTTCTGTTCCTGGGCTTATTTTTCTGTGTGCTGTTAACTGTGCTTATTGTGCTCCTCGTCAGCTCTCCCTGAACTTCTTAAAACTCCTGTCACTTACTCAATGCTGCATCTGTCACTTCGTTGTGCCATTATGTGAGAGCTGCAGTTTCTGGCTGATCATTTTTCACTCAATCCAAGAGCACAGCAGTAAAGGAGGAGATTTCCTTTGTGCTGCAGGGGAAGTGCAGGGTCTGTTGATAGAATGGGAGGTCGAAACAGAAACAATTCCAGTCTGGGGAACATTAGGCTCTAATTGGATTTTTCTGAATCACAGAATCACGGAATGGTTTGGGTTGGAAGGGACCTTAAAGCTCATCCAGTCCCATGGGCAGGGACACTTTCCGCTCTCCCAGGTTGCTCCAAGCCCTGTCCAGCCTGGCCTTGGACACTTCCAGGGATGGAGCAGCCACAGTTCTCTGGACAACCTATGCCAGGGCCTCAGCACCCTCACAGGGAAGGATTTCTTCCATATATCTCACCTAAATTTCCTTTTCAGTTTGAAGCCATTCCCCCTTTTCCTATCATTCCAGTTCCTGGTGCAGAATCCCTCTCCAGCTTCCTTGTAGCCCCTTCAGATCCTGGAAGGTGCTGTGAGGTGTCCACACAACCTTTTCTTCCCCAGGCTGAACAGCCCCAGCTCTCAGTCTGTGTATTTTGGGTATATCTGGGTTTTTGCAGTGCAGTGCCAAGGGGCCTCGGGGAGGAGCAGCCCTGTGTGTCCTGTGGCTGCATAAGCCTCTGATTGTTCCCTGTGCCACGGGCTTGGGAACCTCTTCTTTCTCTGCCATAATTAAATTTAAAAAGTTTGGAAAATACTAAGCAGGGCCGGAATGTTTGGCGTGGCCTTGCTGGAAATGTGTGTTGGTATATTTTCACACTCCTCCCACAGTTGTCTTTGTGGTTTATTGTTGTGTTTTTTTGTTGTTTGTGGGTTTTTTTGGGCCCCAGCCAGGAGCTGGGACCAGGCCAGGGATTTTTCTTTCACTGCATTCAGCGCTGTTTGTGCCACTCTTCAGTCTCTTAATTACCCAATCTTCTTTGGTTCATTGTCCTAGGAAAGTTCAGTCCATTCAGCAGGATTCTGCTCCGTGCTGCCACTGGTTCCGTCATGTGGGAAATAAGGAATTTGAGTCAGCTCCCGAAATTTCACTTTTTGTCCCCAAAAGCCAGGCTGTCAAGGAGGGGTGGTCTGGCTGGGGAGATGAGCGACTTTGGGTGGCTTTGGCAGCGATGGGGACATTTGTGACACAGATCCCTGTGTGAAATTCCAGGGCAGCAGGTGCCAGCTCGGAGGCAGGGAAAGACAGTGCTTCCATGGGATGAGGCTTGTGACAGTGCATTAAAATGCTCCTAATGGAAGATTCTCATCTGCAGCCTGCCGGGGTCACGCTCTAAATTACTTGCAAAGGAACTGTAAAGACCCTGATGTAATTTATTGAGCAATAAAACCCATTAGAGGTAACATGAACCGGTAATTCTGAAATGGGAGAGCAGAAGGGGTTGTGCTTCATCAGTGAAATGTAGGTAAATCTCTTGCAAAAAAACCCCAAAACGTGAATAGTTTCTAGTTTTTACTGGGTGGAAAAAAAAAGGAAGAAAATGTGGTCTGTGAAGAGGAACAGGATATTTTGGTGCATTATGGAAATCATAAAATCCTCAGCAGGTGGAAGCAGCAATGGGCTTAGTACACCTGTGGGAGGTGAGGGAGGCTTGGGATCCTTTTGTGCTGGAAATGCAGAGCTGGATGGGAATCAGAATCCTAAACCTTGGCAATTGGGGATGCTCACACAGGTTTATACAGCCCGTGGTGGAACCCGAGTGGTTTCATGAGCCTTTTTACAAGTCACCAGCGTAATGAGACAAGTTTTTCTGATTTTCCTGTTTTTCTTTCCAGGATTTTTGCTGTTTAAAGACTATTGCATGAATGAGATCGATGAAGCTGTCCCTCAGCTGAAGTTCTACGAAGAGGTGAGTGCTGGTGCTGGAGGTTTGGGGCTGTGCAGGGAGCCAGGCTGAGGGAGCTGTCCCACTCCTGCTCCATCAGGGAACGCTGAGAGGGAAGGAGAGGGTCCATGGTGTGAAGCAGCGTGGACTGGTTGGTAGCAAAGGATCTGGGATGAAGTTGCTGGTGTTGGGGTGACACTGAAACCCTTCAGGCCTTTCCCCAGCAGCCTTTTGCCTGTAGAAAAGCCAGCAGGGTACAGCTGGAGGGGATTGTGGAGGGTGGGAGCTGCTCAGATGTTCCAGGAGCCGCTGTGGCAGGGCTGCAGAGGGGACACAAGAGGTGGCTTCAGATGGATGAGTTGTGTCCCTTGTCACAGGATACCCAGGGAAGGAGCTGACAGGAAGGGCACTGAGCAGGGCTTGTCCCAGAGGATCAATAATTCCAAGGAATGCCCTGTCCCTCCCCTGCTTCTGCTGCCACACGGTCTGAGCTCCATCACTCCATTCATTCATTCCTTCCCTGTGACATTTGTGACACTGCACAAACCCCCTGTGAATCCTCTCCCAGGTGCTGGTTCCAGGGCAGACATGCACACGCCTGATGCTCAGGGTTAATTAGAGCTGGGATAGCCTTGGCTGCCTCACTCTTGAGCTGATAATTTAACTTTTTTCTTGCTATCAGCACAAACAGTTGGTATCAATTTGGAGATCAGTCCTCAGCATGACTCCATTCCCCCACTGAGATCAGATACCTGCTGTCAATAAAGAATCTTTTGCTATCATTTCCATCTCTTTATACACTGAAGATATCACTGTCATAAGTAATCCGAAAAGGCCTGTTGTACCAGATTATTTAGCAAGATATTTTTAGCTTCCTCTTTATCTCTGAAACAATTCAAAATTGTATTTTTAGGTTATTAGCAAAGTGTTGCCTCAAAAGAATTTCAGTGCTTTGTCATGTACTTCTGGAAAAATCCCATTAAAGATATTTAAAGAGAGGTTCATTGTGTTTTCCTCTGTGGCATACCGGATCCAGGAGCTTTTCCTTTTTTTTTATATATTTGATTTACTTGCTGCATTTATTACACATGGAATAATCTGAGTACATTGCTACATTAAAAATCGCTTGATGTAGAAGAGCTCCGTACTCCAGGGATTTCATATCACTGCAGCTGGAGTCACGATCAGGCATTTAACAGGATGAGTGATTCATCCCGATCAGTTTCAGAAGGAAAAGAAAAGGAATTAAAAAGAAAAAGGGAAGAAAAAAAGGGGGGAAAAAAAGAAGAAAATAAAAGCTTCTACCTACTTGAAAACAAATGCGTTCTGATCCCAGTTTTTGAGGAGATCCTTTGTCTGCCCCTTTCTGGAGGCTGCCAGGGAAGCCTTGGGTACCCACTGGCACATTCCCTTCTCCCGGGGTCAGGAGTGGAGCTGCTGCTCAGGGACAGGTTGTGTGATAATTGGGACACTCCCAGCTGTGCCTGTTGCTGGTTTTTGGGATGCCTGGGGGGCTCTGCTGAGACCCCTCAGCGCCGCCTGCAGAATTGGGTCCTTTAACAACCAAACACTGAGGGACAGGAGGGTTGTGCTCAAGTAAGACAATCAGATATCCATCAGGCTTCCTCCTGTACTGCTAATTATTTTGTGTCATTGCATTAATTAAAAGTGTTTCTTGGGCAAAGACGTTTTGAGTCATTTTAATTATAAATTGGTATCAAGGGGGAAGCAGCACAGATGGCAGATTGGGGTGGGACTGGTGCCTTATCATGTCAGCAAACACGAGGAGAACAGCTAGAAAGATACTGAGTTTAATTAATGTTCCACCTCCAGAGGTAGGTTGGTTCCAGTTTGTCTCTGGATAATTGGACTCGATGATCTTGGAGGATTTTTCCAACCTAAGCAATCCTGGGATTCCGTGGGGAGCAGATCTGCTCACTGACAGGTATCTGGATCCCAGGGCTTCACAGGCTGGTGCTGGGAAGGTCCAGGAAGTCAGAGCTGAGTCTTTTCCCTTATAATCTTGCATGGTTTTTTCACATTTTGTCACTCCTGGAAGAACTCTTTCCCTAAATATGCTTCGGAGGACCCTTGGACTTGGTGAACTTTTTGTTCTGGAACTGGTTGTCAGGTTTTGTTCTGCAACTGAACCATCTGGAATTGCTGTTTTTTCACCTGGAACACGCTGATCTGCTACAGCACACCTGAGGAAACTTGATATATTTGGTAAAATTGTCTTTTAGCCACCTTTAGGGTTCAAATCCACAGTGTAGCTGAACTATGTGAACATTTTGAAATGTGCTTTTTATTCTTGCTTGGACATCTGTACCTGATGTGCTGTGGTCATAGAATCAGGGAATTGTTTGGTTTGGAAGAACCCTCTCAGCCCATCGAGTCCCACTGTTCCCTCAGCTCTGCCAAGGCCACCTCTGCCAAGTGCCACATCCTATTAAATCCCTGCAGGGATGGGGAATCCACCAGTGCCAGGGCTGGAAAACTCTAATATTAAAGAGAAATCTCAACTATAACCGCGCTGTTGCGGGTGATTTTTCATTAATAAAGAAAACAATAAATTAAAACTCCAGCCAAAGTCCCATTTTGACCCAATGAGTGAGAAATGATTAGAAAATGAGTGGTGTGTGCTTGTCCTTGTGCTGCAGATCAAGGAGTACGAGAAGCTGGACTCGGAGGAGGAGCGGCTGTCGCGGAGCCGGCAGATCTACGACACCTACATCATGAAGGAGCTGCTCTCCTGTTCCCACGTGGGTAATCCTGCCCTTTTCCCCCTGCCTGCCAGCAGGGATATTGCAACACATCTGGGCTGCTCTGGGTTTGGCCAAATTCAGAATGTTGATTTTTTTTTTTTTATCCTTTATTTTTTGAGGTGTAAAGGTTGGTGGCGTGCTGCGATTTTCGTTAAACGTAGCGGCACGCAAAGGAAGTATCAGGAGATTTATCTGGTTTATGTTTCTTTAGGGTAAATCTGTGTTTCCAAAAGGATGAAATTGAGTGCAGGGTGTGTGTGTAGAGATGTGGCTAAAGTCACTGAAAACACACGTTTTCTCCAGCTGAAGTTTGGGCCCATTGATCTGTTCTTAACAGTTTCACGTGCTCTCATTTGAAAGAAGGATTTACAGGGTGTCATTTGCAGGGTGGTGTTGTGCTTTGGGTGGAGGGTTTAAGTGGTTTTTTTTGAGTTTACTTGCCAAAATGCATTATTTTATTAGTAAAAAGCCCATGTCTGCTTCTGGCTCTGGAGCTGTGCCTGTAAATGGGATTTTTCATGGATTTGTTAAAGGACGATCATCACCCCCTTTGATTTTTACCTTCCTCCTCTTCATCCTTCCTTCTCCTGCCTTTCTGCTTCAGAATAATCCTGTTATTGGATCATTTCTGCACATTTCACACTAAAATTCACTCTAATACACCTGTGGGAGGCCCTATTGATTCCCCCTGGGGTTGGTGTTTCCATGTGAGGAAAAGAACAACGGTGCTGTGACCTGAAATGAAACTCCTGACAGTTCCAACTGTTTGAAATCTTTCTTTTTCTTTTCCAAAAGCCTTTCTCAAAACAAGCTGTAGATCATGTACAAACACATTTAGCCAAGAAACAAGTGCCAGCCAGCCTTTTCCAGGTGAGCTTTCACAGTCTGAACGTTCAGCTTCTCTGACAGAAAGTGACTTTGTAGATCTTATTTAAAGAGACAGAATAAATGGGACTGGTGCATGTTCCGTGCTGTAAGTGGGATTGAAATGCTTTTCCAAGTCAAAATTACTATTTGCTCTTCTTATCTATAATGTTTTCAAGCACATTTAGAAAAGCAAACTATACCTTGGTGTGTGAACAGAAGAGTTTTTATAGTTGTGTAATTTTAAGCCATTAAATGATTTAGAGTAAATCACTTTCCATCAGGAAGATGCTCATCCTGTCAGGGTGAACTGAGCTGCAACAGTGGAGAAATTGTCTTATCCATCATGGGGGTGTTTGTAAGCTTGAATGTCTTTTATCTAAATCTGGTGTATTTTTATGTGCTGAAAAAATGTGGAGGTTGCCCCTGGCTGATCTCCCTGGTGCTCCTGAGCTGCTCTGGCTGTTGCCATGTGGTGATTGCAGTGCTGGGTGATGTCTCAGCACTAAATGGGGGGAGCTTGGGCCATCACACACCCAGGGGAGGGATATCCCTGGAAAAAGTCACCTGTGATTTCAAGGTGCTGATCTCTCAGCAAGAACAGGGAGGAGAGAAGCACCACCAAGATGAGGGAGCAGCTCTGGGAAGTTTGGATTCCACAGGGGTGACAATTTGTTGTTTAAATACATTTGAAAAAAGGAACTTTTTGCCCCCTCCACCCTTGCCCCTGGCAAACCCTTAAGGTTTTCTAGCTCATGAAAATATTTTATGTTTGACTTCAGGACACCTGGACAGATTCCAAAAGCCAAATAAAGCTAAAATGCTTCGTTGAGGCTTCCTAAGGACAACCCAGGAGCTGTGTGGGGCCAACGAGAGTTCTCTGTAATGGATGGGATTGAAAAAATCCGTTTATTGTCTGCTTAAATACTAATTATGTTTCCTCACTCTTTTTAGCCATATATAGAAGAAATTTGTGATAGTCTCCGAGGAAAAATATTTCAAAAATTTATGGAAAGGTATGAACACTGAATATTACCTGAATTATCTGCCTAATGTAGTGGGAAGCCAGGTCCCTTCAGTACTGCTGTAAATAAGGCTAAAAAGGGGTATTAATACACTGTTAATCAAATGTTAATCAGCTGGCTTTGTAAATACCTAGCTTTGTGGGATATCCTGATCAGTGTCAGGATGTGTGAGTGGAACAGCTGGAAAACCAAGGGATTTCTCAGTCACAGCAGGGAGAGGTTGGAGTTTGGCTTCAGGGTGTAGAAAAGGCAGAACTGGGGTTTTGGGGATATTCTGTGAGTGCCCATCTCTGGTTTGGGACTGGGCTCCCTAAAATGAAGGTGTAATAAAGGGTTGAAGGCACAAGTCTGGCTCAGCAGAGCAGCCCTCTCCTGCTCCTGTGTCAGGCTCTGGAAAGCTCAGCTGCCACCCAGCAACACCCAAATCCACTCTCTAAACTGCTTTGGTGCCAATCTGTGATAATTATAAAAAAGCCTCCATAAAGCTGTTATTTCTTACTTTGAAAATAAATACTTAATTATTCATGTAGGAATAAGCAACTATTTTATTATTTTTTTTCCCAAAGCCTGTGGTATCACTGATGTTTTTCCTATTTTAAGATAAAATGAGTTTAAAACATTCCTTGGAGTATATGGAGGTTCATTAACATAAATCGAGCTGCCTCTGTTTTCTTATAATTATCTTCCTCTTGATGTAATTTGTTTATTAGTTCCAAATGTAGTTGTTTAAAAACTGAAAACCATCTCTGAATGGTTGAAAACCATGCAAGAGAGATGTGGGGACTCACTGAGCTCTTACAGGGATAAGGTTATCTGCTCTCTTCCTCTCCCAAGGATGTAAAACACGGAGTGTGCTCTGCCTGGGAATTGTTTTTCTTGGTGGGGGTAAGATTACAGTTGGTGAAAGGAAGGCTGTCATTTATTAAATACCACCCCACGCCCTAGCTCAGACTAGATTTTAAATATCAGAGTCTTGACATTTCCTGTAATACTCTACACAATAGTCTCAGACAACTTTTAAACTTTTTTTTTTCCTTTTGCAGTGACAAGTTTACTAGATTTTGTCAATGGAAAAATGTAGAGCTAAATATTCATGTAAGTACTTACAAGTATATTTATCTTGTCAGAGGCTGGTACAGGAAAGAGAATGTTCAGTTTTGAATCCTGCTCTGCAAAGGCCTCATTAAGGAGGGTGGTGGATGTCACTGCTCTGCTATTCTTAGGCACAGCCCTGATGATTCCTGTCTGGACGTCCCCTCTGCCTTCCTCAGTTAATAGAATTTTGATTTTTTAATGGCTGGAAGAGCTGAACTGCCAGACTTGCTGCTCCTTATCAGCCCCAATCCCCATCCCTTTCCCACTCCAGTCCTGCTGTGATCCCAGCACCCTCTGAGCCCCTTCCCTTGGCCTCTGCTTTTGTCCCTCTGCACTTCCCTGTGACAGCTTGGGCTGCAAAAATAGCCCTGAATGAGACTGGCAGATTTTGGGAATAGCCTCATTCCCCTTATTCCTACTTCACACTGTAGTGCTTCCAAGTACATGGAAATATCCACAATGAGGGGCTCCTTTTCCAACACAATAAATGCTGTTGGATTACAGTTGAGGATCTCAACACATTCATGGATCATTTAGATGCTTTCACAGTAAGTTTTTTAATGCTGAAAAATGAAGGTTTTGTTTTGTTGTTTCTGTTTTCCATTTGCAGCTGACCATGAATGATTTTAGTGTACATAGAATAATAGGAAGAGGAGGATTTGGTGAAGTGTATGGCTGCAGAAAAGCAGACACTGGAAAAATGTGAGTATCACACACTCTATGGCAGAGATGATTGTAAACTCTGGACTAGTAAGGAAATCCTTCCAATCATTTCTTAGGAAATCACTGGAAAGCAGCGTCACGTTGCTGTAAAGTTCTTTGTAATGAAGTTTTATCCCCAGAGGTTCTGATTCCTGGCTCACTGGAGGCTCAGTTTGCTCTTGGATCCCATTCCGTGCCATGCTCGGTCTCACCCAGCTCCTGGGCACGTGGAAATGTTAAAACTGCTGGAAAATGCACGTGTGGTAAAATAAGGTGTGTGCTCCAGCAGTTCCCTGGAGCAGAGGCTGCCAGGGCAGAGGGATGTTCCTGTGGTGGCTGCTCAGGTGTCACCTGCTCCAGGATGTGCTGCAGGAACCTGTCCCCAGTGCTGGGCAGTCCAGGGCTGTGCCAGGGCCCATTCCGAGTGTGCTGATCCCAAATTGGGGAATTGCATCGGTGCCTGCCCCACTTGTGGTGAAAGCAGTGATTGATCCCTGCTGCCATTTAAAGGGGATATCCCAGTGTTGGGCTTGGTGCTTCCCAGAGCTCTCTGTGGCAACTCCAGGGTCAGCACTGAGTGGTTTTGAATTCTTTCTGTGATCTCACCACTCACACACCTCCTGTGATCATCAGATTCCCATTTTTAGGCATCATTGTCCCGTGCTGTTCTGATCTGAACATCTGGGCATGGATTTAAGGAGTTGATCTCGATATGAATCCATTTCTTTATTTACACCCCACACTTTCATCTTGCTTTTCTCCTAACAATTTCAGTCCACGGCCCATCCTTAAACATTTCCCTTCCCAGTGGGCAGGGCGTGTGTGAGGTGCCCTGTCTCTGGCTCCAGCTGGCTCCCCTGGCACTTGTGTGTGCCTGCCATCCCTGATAATAATAAACTTCTGACTCTGAACAAGTGGAAGACATGTTCACGTTGCTATTATTGTATTCAGCATTTCTGCAGTGACTTCAAGTATTTATATTAATACTCCTACTAACAACGCTTGCTTTATTCTTGCTTTGGTACTTTTTGTCCATGTACAATTCATTCATTTGTCCACGTACAAAAATAAACATTTTGTTTCACTTGAAGCACACTCAGCAGGCAGTTCTCAGAGTCCCAGCCATCTCCATGTCTGAGCAGGGCTCTGGCAGGAGGTGGATAAGTCCTTTGGAAGTGAGAAGGACAGGAAAAGTGAAGCAAAGGGCAGGTTTATCAGCTATAAATACAGCAAAGGGAAACGAAATGTGGGAAAACCAACCTTCTTTTCCAAATTTGAAGCAAAAGTTTACATGAGCTTCTGGGTAGAGGTTTGGTTTGGTTCTTTCTTGACCCAAACCTGTCTGCCCATCCCTAACCCAGATCCCATCCCCTCTAGATGGCTGCCTCTGCTGCACTTAGAGCCTGCAAGGAGCGTGGAAAACCTCCCCTCCCTCCCAGGTAACACCAGCAGTGTCCACTGAGCACCCACACCCCTGAGGCTTCTGCCTCCCACCCCTGCAAGGACCTCTAGAGAGGGGCCAGAAGCAGGATGCAGCCAGCATTCCAGGGAGAGGGGCAGCAGGACAGTGAGAGACTGGATTTGGGACAGGTTCCCAGAGCAGCTGTGGCTGCCCCATCCCTGGAAGTGCCCAAGGTCAGGCTGGACAGGGCTCGGAGCAACCTGGGATGGTGGAAGGTGTCCCTGCCCATGGCAGGGGTGGAACTGGGTGAGTTTAAGGTCCCTTCCCACCCAAATCCTTCTGTGATTCTGTGATTTCCATCAGCCTTGAACATCCCCAGTCCCTCTCTCTGGTCAGGGCAGAGTCAGGGGTTATTTTTACCCACCCTTCACAGACTCCTCAGCAAGAACACATGAATAATATTCCCAGTCTGGAAACTTAAAATTCACCCTCACTCCCCCACTCCCAGCACATTCAGGAATGACGTGGCTGTTTTTGGGAGCTGGAGCCAAGGTGAAGCCCTGGGGTTGGCACAGTGAGGCAGATGGGCATTGAAACATTGCTGGAATGTGGTGTTTTCCTAAAAATCCATGGGTGCCCATGTCTAGGAGTCTTCTGTGGAGGAACACAAGTGTCCTTCTCTCTGATGTCTATTAATGAACTCACCCAACATCTTGGAAAAATACCCAGCCTGTATCATATCCTCCTGTGGTTGGTGGTTGTTAGGGTAACATCCTTTGTGAGCAAAATTTTATTAATTTGTGTAGCACAGATGGTAGAAGACTAAAAAAGCTTTCTTGTGTGTATCTGACCTTTTTCTGAGTAGAAAGAAAATTAAGGAAAAAAAATATATCTATAAAACTCAGCATGTGTTCTGAAGATATTGCTTTCCTGGTAGAGTTGAAACTGTTGGAATTAAATGGAACCATAACAGAGTTTCTGTTATTTAATTCCTATGGCAGATCCTTGCTTGTAGGTATGAGAAAATGAATGTATGTTATGTAATTCCTATCTCCCTGTGATGGCTTGGACATGGAATTATTTGTTAAAGCACATTTCTCTGTTAGGAGGCTTCTGCTGGAAATGTGTTAATTCTGGGAGGTTTTGGAGGTTTTATGTTTAGCCTGAAATGACGTTTTTAGTCCTGGGTTTAAGTCTTTCAAGAGCTTGCTTACAGGATCCTGTAAATATGCATGGCCTGGTTGCCAGTGAATAGTCCTGATAGAGGAGTTTTTGGTGCTTTTTCTGAATGGTTGTTTTATTTTTTCAGGTATGCAATGAAATGTTTAGATAAGAAGAGAATTAAGATGAAGCAAGGAGAAACATTAGCCTTAAACGAAAGAATTATGCTGTCTCTTGTCAGTACAGGAGTAAGTATCACTATTTGTTACTCTTTCTTTCTTCCATCCACATAATGTAAAAGCTGTTACATATAATGCATATTCCATCCATTCCGTTGTGTGACATGCAAAAATTAACCCCCACTGGAGCCTCCCCCTGATTCTTGCAATGTGTCTGAAATGAGAAGGGAAAACCAAACTTGCTCCAGCAGTTTGGGTCCTACAGAATGAGCATCTTTGCTGCAGAGGCTTGAGGGGGTGTCCATTTCTGAGGTAATTCATCCTCCCCCCCCCTCCTGAATTTTTAAATATCCTCTTTTAAGTATTTCTCTTTGAAACTTTTCCAAAACACGATTCTGTCTTGTAAAAAAGATTCCTTTTTTTGCTATAGTTACATAGTGCTTTAGTAGAATCTAACTAAAGTGCTGCTGCAGAGAAAACTCCAGTTCATCCTCCCTTTCCTGTTATTCTGATATCCAATTTTTGGGTTTTATGTACTTCAGCTGAGTCAAGCTGTACCAAGCCAGTCTGCCCATCTAGTCTATTTATAAATTGCATTAAAATTGGATTAATTAAAATAGAGTAAAACTTGAAACCATCACTGGAGTGTGCAAAAAGCCAGCACCAGTTGGCTGCTGGCTGAGGTGTGCTGGGCTCAGAGCAATTCCAGGCAGGATTGGAGGTGGCTGTGCCCTCACTGCAGTGCCAGCGTGGTTGCCATGGCTACGGGTGATGCTGGCAGGAAGGTTCACTTCCCTCACCTCGTGGTGCACGAATTAAACTCCCAGTGTGGGAACACATCCCCCGGCCCCAGCACACCCGGGAGGAACGGGGAGGAATTGGGTGTGGTTTTGTTCCAGGCTTGAGCAAAAGCTGTGCAAAGAGCAGAATTCCCTGCAGTGGCAGAGAGCAAACAGTGGGGTTTGTTCTGAGGGACCAGGGCTGTGTCCCCAGACATCAGAGGATCTTTTCTGTGGGACAAACCTTGAAGATGCTCGAGTCCAGGCATTATCCCATCACTAAGCCAAAGCTCCAGGGAGATCTTAGAGCACCTTCCAGTGCCTTAAGGGGCTCCAGGAGAGCTGGAGAGGAACTTGGGACAAGGGGGAATGGCTTCCCACTGCCAGAGGGCAGGATTAGATGGGATATTGGGAAGGAATCCTTCCCAGTGAGGGTGGTGAGGCCCTTCCACAGGGTGCCCAGAGAAGCTGTGGATGCCCCTGGATCCCTGGAAGTGTCCAAGGCCAGGCTGGACAGGGCTTGGAGCAACCTGGGATAGTGGAAGGTGTCCCTGCCTTGTGGGGTGGAACTGAATGAACTTTAAGGTCCCTTGCAACCCAAACCATTCTGGGATCTGTGATTTATCCGTTCAGACCTTTTAATCAAGTTATCTGTTTTCACCAGAGATAAGTCAAGGTTTGTCCAGTTGTGTCAGGATTCCTGAAAACCAGTGGGGAGTAGGTCTGTAGCAGAGACTAGACAAGAAATCGAGGCAAATGAGTAATAATTGTCCCATTAACTTCAATTTGTGATTCTGTGGCTCCAGCACTGAATGTGAATTTGCATGTCTAGAGATTCAAAGAGAAAATAGTTGAGGAGCTGCTGGTGGAGGCAGTTTTCTCACAGGCCAGCACACAGGGAGGCTTTGAGCAGGGGGAGCAGCAGGAGGAACCATTTGTTTCTTTCATGAAGGATTATCAGCTCTTTGGAGTGACATTTCTTTCAGATTCTCAGCAATCTGAAAGACTTCGAAGAGAGGTTTTGTACAAAGTTCTGCCCATTCAGATCAGGTACACCTGGGCAGCAGAGCACTTGGAATATGCAGGATGAGATAGGTTCGAAAGTGGTGGAATAAGAGAATTCCTTCAATCCCTGAGTAGAAGCTGGGGGCTGCAGTGGCACGTGCTGTGCCCAGGGATAGGAATTCTGCAGTGCCTGCCCAGAGCAGAATGGAACTGGGAAGTTCATCACAGCACAATTAGTCATTTAACTGGGAATCCAGATGTCTCTGCAAAAGGCATAATAACAGCTGTGCAGATGACACAGCCTGTTGTGTAATCACTTCTGTTAATCCACCTAAAGCTCTGGCATTCCCCAGCACTCCTGGAGCTCCCATGCCGGAGTCGGTCGTGGCCGTGTGGTGAGAGCAGCTTTCCATGGGTTCAGGAGCACAACAGGCACCTCTGCAGAGCATCTGGAGATTCTTGGATGGGCCTGGTGACACCAAACTGGGCTCTGCAGGGCTCAGCCTCTCTCGGTGTCTTTGCTGTGTCACTGTGGTGTAACGGGGACAAGCTGTCACTGAGCTTTGGGTTTCCTCTTCTGCAAGGCACAGGCCCCATCTTCCCCTCCCACACAGACTCTTCAGGCTGGAAAGGCATTGTGAAATCCTTGGAAGGTCACAGAGTAGGGAAAAGATTTTACTTTCTGCTAAATATTTAATTTCTGTAGTAGCCCAATATTTGCCTCGTTTCTGTTCAAAAAACTGGGGCATGGAAATCACCAAGGTGAGGATGGACCTCATGAAAACAGCCAGCCCCAAGGTGCTGTTTGTGGAAGGATGTGGTTATTCCATGGATCTTTTCCTGAGGGTAGGAGGGGATCATTCCATCTGTCTGTTGCAAGACCAGGGGCCATGCAGGACTGTGGCTCCTTTCTGGTGTGACTCCCAGTTTTTTCCTTCTTAAAAACCCCATCAGTTCAGCCTCCTTACCCAGATCTTCTTGAGATAATTTGACTAATGGCTGGATTCAAGATTTCCTCCAAGGGATGAGAAATACAATCACAGAATCCTAGAATATCGTCAGTTGTTCCAGCCCAGGACACCCCAGGAGTCCCACCCACCATGAGAGGGGAGCAATAACCCCCTGAGATCAACAATCTGGTTTTTTGGAGCAAAACTGGTATTTGGTTTTCACGTGTTTCAAGCAGAGCCTGGCACATCTTTGAGTGACGTGTCAGGTCAGAGCTGCCCTCCAGTTAAAATGGGACACAGCTCCTCTGTGCTCTGAACACCTTTGTCCCCTCTTTGCTGTCACTTTGTGCCCCAAAGCCGAGTGCTTGGCTTTCAGTGAAGAGTCAAAACCAAAGGTTTCCTCCTAGAGCACTTTTTAATGTGCTAATGTCTTTAAAATATCACATTTCTACATTTTTTAGTGGTTGCTCTAATATTTTTTTTTCCTTCCACATGATTTATTACCACAAATTTTACTTCAGCAGTTCTCTGGACTCAATCCAGGATTGTTTGGATGTAAGGAACTCTTTCCAAACTGGTCTTAATTCACACATTAATGTCATAATGTTGCTTATTTTCATCAGAGCAGCACCTTGACTGCAATGAAGAATTGCTCTCCTGGGAAATTGGTTTTATTGCTTTATGTGTCCTTTAAAAAAATAACTGTAGGGTGGTTTTTTTTTAATCTTTATGCTGTAAAATACTCTTTTGCTGTGGTTTTTGTGGCAGGAAAATACTGCAGTACAGTTTTTCTCTCTGTTAAACAGGGAGAGGGTAGTGATGAAATTAGGAATGCTTGCACAAAAATGAGTTGTGCATCACATTTACACTTCCAGATAACTTCTATTTTTCAAATCAATAAAAATATAAGCAAGCTATGTTCTGGTGTAGAAAAACCCTTTTATTTGTCTATGTGTGGTGTTTAAATTCTACCACTAAATCCTTCTGGGTAATTAGATTGCTCTGAGATTTTAAGAGTCCTGCTTGGGGACACTTCTGAATTACCCAGTCGATGCAGGAAATTAAGTTAATAATTCTGCTAAAGCTGCTGTTGTGAAGTTAAGTGGCTGCTACAACAGTCCCCAACACAGAGTTCATAACCAGAGGTGGTATCTCATGTTAGACACCACATCAGGCTCCTTATTTCCAGAGCCACTTAGGAATTTGGCTTTTTTTTCCTGGATGCTGTGCAGGTGTTTCACACCCATCCCTCCCCTGTTCAGGGAGCGTTTGGGGGGAGCAAAACATAAAGTACAGTTGTGTTGGAGCAGGGCAGGATGTACCCAAGCACTGTGGGGATCCCTGGGGTTACAGCCAGGTCTAAAACCTTTATATTTCAAGCTCGTGGAAGGATGAGGGGGCTCTGAAGTGTCCCTGTCCCTCCCTTTCCTCTCTCCGGAGCCGGCCCCGCGCTGCCCAAGGCCGTCGTGTTTTGCTGTTTCTAAATTGGGAAGGGAGCAAGTTCCTGTCAGAGATTCCCAGAGCTTTCCCTCGTCCATCCTGCAGTGCCAAGAGCATTGTTGGAGTCACGTGAGGCCACGCTCTGCTTCCTGCAGGGTGTCCTGGGCTCCTCTGGGATCGTCTCCCTGCCCCCCTTGGAGCTTTGGGATCAGACGTGGAATGGGGCAGCACAGCCATTCCCAAAGGATTCACTGCAGACTCGCCAAACAGCCCTGGATTTGTACCACAGCCTTCCCTGGAAGGTGTCCCTGCCCATCTGGAGCAAGATGAGCTTTTAGGTCCCTCCTAACTCAAAGCATTCCATGATTCCATCCCATACAGCTTTGGAGAAGAAGCTGATGAAGGGGTAGCCACCCCCAAGAGCCTCCTGGCTTGTATCAGCAGCAGTGTGGCCAGCAGGACCAAAAGCAGCTCCATTCTTCATGGAAAGGGTTCTCCAGCCCTGGCACAGGTGCCCAGGGCAGTGGTGGAGTCACATCCCAGGCAGGGTTTAACAGATGTGTGGATGTGGCACTTGGGGACATGGGTTAGTGGTGGCCGTGGCACTGCTGGGGGATGGACTCGATGATCTTAGAGGGCTTTTCCAACCTCAGCAATTCCATAATTATGGATTAGCCCTTGCATCCAGCACAGGCCCAGTGCAGAGGAAGATCTGCCAGCTGCTGCTGTGGGGTTTTGAAGGTGTGTCCTGGAGGTACCAGCCTGTGAGCAGACCTTGGGAGCAAAGAGGTGTTTTTCCAGTGGAATTTTCATGGCTGCTTGTCTTAAACATGGGGTGAATTGAGGTTCAGGTGCATCAGGAGATGAGGTGTAACCCATCCCTGCCCTGGCTGCTCTGCTCTGACCTCCTCAACCTGCTCCCACCAACCTCCTGTTGTGGGTTTTGCACCATCTGGACGTTGCTGTTGCTGCTTCCTGAACTTTGTAAGGCTCCAGAATCCCAACTTCCTGCCTGCTGTGTTCACATTCCTTCAATCCTCTGTTGGAAATGCTGCTGGGGGCCAAACACCTTCTCTGTCACCTCTGACAGGGGTTACCAGCATAGCTGCATTTCAGGAGTGAGGATAGAACTTGGGAATACTGGCAAACAGCACAGGAAAAATATCAAATATATTTTTAGCTTTCCTAAGTCCCACTTTGCCCATTGCCCAAGGTGAATCTCTTTGCTCTTCCCTTGCAGGACTGCCCTTTTATAGTCTGTATGACCTATGCCTTCCACACCCCTGACAAGCTCTGCTTCATTCTGGACCTCATGAATGGTAAGCAAGACTCGTGCAGGTGATGATGATGTTACAGGAATTTTGGCTGGAGGATTGCTGAGATGGTTGGTCCCTCAAGCCTGGGCTGCTCTATGAGCTGATTTATTCAGCTCTCCACAAACCAATGTGTGGTACAGCCTTTTACTTGTGTGGAAGTCCTCTGCTGGATTAGTCACTGAATGCAAATGTTTATGAAATAAATGCATTTTAAAATGGAGTTTCAGACTGATCAAATCTCTGTGTGAGCTTTCCCAGCTATTTTGTCACCACACAGACTTGCAGAGGGTGGGGCTGTGTGCTCCACAGGTGATAAGAACCTACAAAAGCCATGCTGTTCCCCCTCAGTGTCACCCTGTTTGCCTGCAGGGTAAGATTTTTGCCGTTCATTTAGTTACATTTCAATTCTTCTCGTTTCAGGAGGAGATTTGCACTACCACCTCTCCCAGCACGGAGTGTTTTCTGAAAAAGAGATGAGGTTTTATGCTACTGAAATCATCCTGGGGTTAGAGCACATGCACAATCGCTTCGTGGTGTACAGAGACCTGAAGGTAATGGTTGGTGGGTGCCTGCATCCACACAGGCCCTCAGAGAACTGCCTGGATTACCTCAGCTGAAACCTTTCCCTGGCAGGATCATTTCTTTATCTGCCTGGTTTTTGTAATAAGTTCTCAAAGTCGTTCTAATCTGGGCCGTTATACCGTTTAACCAGCCTGGGAGAGGCTTCCAGGGGGTCACAGTAAATCCTGTGCAGTGTTATTTATCCCCCTGATGGGAATGATTGTGAGGATCTGGTGTATTTCTGAAAGAATTTCTGTGTGTGTGGTGGGGGACAACAGCAGGGGAGTTGCTGGGGGGGTTTCACTGACAGCTGGGAAGTCGAGGACAGCTCCCAGAGAAGGTCCCTGGACCAAGTGACATCACAAGGGGATGAAAGTCTTCCCAGAGACTGAGAATAAAAGGTGTGAGAGCCACACACAGCCCCTGCTGTGAAGAAACCAAAAGCAACTTGAGGCCAGAATGGATTATTCATTTATTACCTACTTTGTGTTTCAAACCTTGCCTGGTTGTTCTGTTCTAATATGCAGTATTTCATAACCTGTGGAGTTGATGGTAGTGCTCTGTGAGAATGTAGATTTTTATCTGGAAAGTGCCTGGTCTATTGATGTTAAATAAAAAAAGGGCAATTACCTATTACCAGGGGGTATTGATGTTTGAGTTGCTGTGCTGTGAGAGTTTGCAGTTGTGTCAGCTGGGGAATACCAAGCACTCACCTCCCTGTGTTGGTTTCCAGCCTGCAAATATCCTGCTGGATGAACATGGGCACGTGAGGATATCAGACCTTGGGCTGGCTTGTGACTTTTCCAAAAAGAAGCCACATGCCAGTGTGTAAGTATTCTATCTGAGAGCTTTGCTGCACATGCAGGTAGTGCTAAGTACATCCTGAATTTCTCTTTATAATTTAACTTTGCCTGAAGGGGAGGAATGACACTTGTGTGGCCCAGGCTTGCTGAGCTGGAGGCTCTAATGAGGTTCTTCAGGCTCCTCTCCCTGTTTTCCTGCACAGTTGTAGCAGCTGATGTGTAGGCATGGCTGGGAGATGACACATTATTTCGGGATGATTCACTGCTCAGAGAAGAATCTGACTGAGTTAAAGTACCAGATTGCTTTAATTGTCCCAACCTGGTAATTAAATATTCCCAAACTGATTAAAATCCTGGATTTATTGTGTCTTTCTCTTTCTGGGTCTTTATAGAACTGGAGGCAAATTATGTTCCTTTCTGCCTCTTGCCATCAGGATTTAACTAGGATCTGAATTCCCGGAGCTGTGTGTGGATTCACATCTTACCTGGCACGTTTTATTCTTAGGTCCTCAATTGCCCTGATTTAATCTCGGAATTTATGCAAAATGGGAAACCCCAGCCTGTCACACCTTGAAAGATTTGCAATTCAGTAGCTCCTTGAAAAAAGTCCATGTTTTGAGTATGTCAAGGGTAAAAGCAATACCTGGTGGCTGCTTCTAGAGGTGCCCAGGGCTAAGCTCAGGAATGTCCTGTGCTCACACAGGTGACACATAAAACCCATTGGAAGCAAAATAAAACAGTTAAAATGAATTCTTTCCAACTTGGGCTGTCTTATTAAGAGAACACTGATTTTTAATGATTTTTTTTCCAGCGATAGTGTTGGATGTAATGAATATTTTGTGCTGTTGTGCTCTGCAGAGGAACCCACGGGTACATGGCCCCCGAGGTGCTGCAGAAGGGCACAGCCTACGACAGCAGTGCGGACTGGTTCTCCCTGGGCTGCATGCTCTTCAAGCTGCTGAGGGGGTGAGTGGGGCTCCTGCCTGGCCTTTGGGAGCCTGGGGACCTCCGTGGGTGTCCCCTGGAATAGCAGGACATCAGGGGTCACAGATGGTCTGAAGTGATCCCTCAGTGCTGACCCACGTCCGCACGTGAGACAAAACCAGGCTTTTCCTTCCAAACCAAACCAAACCAAACCCAAGCCCTGCTTCCTGTAGTAGCCACAGATGTGGGACATGAGGAAGCTGCTCTTTGAACTGCTGCTGGCAGCAGTTTACTCCTCTGGTGGCAGCTGGTAGTATTTTAAATGCTGTGATGTTGCTCCTTGGAGTAACTAAGCAGCCCTGTTAAATCGTGGGCTTCATGTTTTGCTGAGACCTGGTGGTGTGGAGAAGCTCTTGGCTGCACTGGTCCCCTTTTGTGTGCTACTCAGCTTTCCTTCCTGCAGGGTTTGGGGCAGGTACAAAGCCTGGATCCTTCTGTTTGCTGAATCTGGCCTGTTACTTTATCAGTGTCCAAAGGTACACGATGATTACAGCTTTGTCAGCAATTACCTTCTCATTAAACGTACGTCTAGAATTGATTAATACCATGGGATTTATCTGAGCAGTCAACAAGCACTGATGGGCGAGTGCTTGTTGAAAATGGCATCCTCCTGTTAATGGCAAACCAGAAGAATCTGAGGCTTTTCACACCACTTCTCTGTAAAGATTAGGTCATCATTAGGTCATCCTGTGTCCTCACACATAATTAATTATAAGCTTTTATCTCCATCCAAACACTGTACAAAGGAAGGTCAGTGTGTGACTTGAGAATTGAACTCTAGAACTGTATCAATTTAACATTAATTGTGCACAAAACAGGCTATGTAAAGGTGCAAATAAAGACAGAAGTGGTGTTTAAATTGCCAGTCTTTGGGCTGTGATTCCCCCTGGCAGAGGTGTTCAGAGTGGTGTCAGTGCTCAGCCAGAAGCCAGAGCATTATTCACGGTGAACTCTGGTTCCTCATCTGTTCTGAAGCCAATTAAACACATCCCAAAACAAGGGCTGGGCACATGGTGCCATTTCTTGGTGTTTGGTAAATTTAGTCTGGCACACAATCTGCCCGTAAGTCGCCAGTGAATCATTTTCTTCCCTGATCTACTCAGAGCCTCCTTGTCAGAGTACATGAGGCTGTGTGGGAACTATTTACCTGTCATGCTAAAAAGAGAAAAATTGAAGTCCTGGTCTGTCCATTGCATCCATCAATCAGAACATTCTGGAGGATAAAAGGAAAATAACTTGGGAGTAGCAGGTCTCCAGTTGAAACATGCTGGTGCACTCTGCCATGCAGCAAGCCAGCATGCTTTAGAATAGCTAATTAATGGAATTGATAAATGAATAACATTTTGATTTCGAAAAATAATCATCCCCTCAAGGTTTTGAAGAAAAGAAGCAGGGAATATATCCTAAATGTAATTAAAATATCTCTTACTACAATGCTGCTTCTTTCTTTCATGAAGGACTGTGTGATAAATCTCTAATGTGCCACGGTCTTCCATAGCTTAGAGGAAAATTCAAACTCAAACCAGAATTATAAAGCAGGAAAGGGATAAAGCTGATAATTTACTAGATACCATCAGATATCTTCCCAGTGGCTGATGCAGTGGGATCTGTGATTATCTTCTCTCTTACCTGGTTGCTCTCCATGATGGGGAGTGGTGAGTTCAGTGGGTCATGCTCAGTTTCCCTATAGAAATCCATGGATTTAAATCCCTGTGGGTGATGGCTACTCGGGTTTCCTTGTTAGCTGAGAACTGTTCAGGTTTTTTGGGAGACAGATGTAATTAGTGAGGCATTTGAAACACATCTTTAAGGCCAGATCACTGTTTAAGAATGACCCAACTTTCTGCTCACCCTCCCGTGGATCAGATTGTTCTGCAGGACAGGATTGACGAGGGGGAAGGATGGGACTGACAGGATGCTCCACTCTTTCCTGGCATTGCCACAGCTGAAATACCCTGATATGCTGTGGCTTTACATTTATTAGTGGGTTTTTTTAAAATTCTTTCCACAGGCACAGCCCTTTCAGGCAGCACAAAACCAAAGATAAGCACGAGATCGACCGGATGACGCTCACCGTGGTAAGGCCTGGCCTCAGTGACATCCTCACCTTCCCCGAGCTCCCATTCCCCCTAAAACTGGAACTGCACCCCCTGCTCTCCCAGACAGCTCTGTTTGCACATGGGAGAGCAGTTTGCAAACACCACCAGAGACAAGAAAGCACAACACACCACTTCCAGCGTGGAAAATCTCTTTGTACTTCTTTCTCCACAGAATGTGGAGCTCCCGGATTCCTTTTCCCCCGAGCTGAAGTCCCTTCTGGAAGGGCTCCTGCAGCGGGATGTGAGCAAGAGGCTTGGATGCCAAGGAAGAAGGTAGGTGTTGTCTTCTCCTTGGACCTCTGCCTTGAAAAATTTCCACTTCTCTGTCAATGAGTGAATTCATTTCAAGTGAAAATCTGCTTCCTGTTGTGAGGATTTTAATTTTGGAAAGAGAACATTAAAAAGTGCTGCTGCATGGAATTACATTTCAGCTTCCTTTGGTTTGAACATGTTTTTTAGACAATTTCTGTCCTTAAAGCCTTCCCCTGAGTTCCCTGCAGTCATGCTTGCATTGGGTGGTGTTCCTGCTTCTCATCCCTCGGTTGTTTTTCTGATTTTGCCTGATCTGTTTTGGCATGAAATCATATGACTTGACTCAGACATACTGATAGGGAAAATTTATTGCTTATATTGTATGTGTAATGATAGGAACATATTACATACAAAAAAAAAAACCCCAATCCCAAAACCACCCAGCCAAAAGCTGTGAACATTGCTGGTGCTGCCTGTGTCATTTCATAATTCTAAGGAAAAGAGCTTTTATTTTGTTTCTTGACTACAAAACACTCCTTGCTTCTCCCAAGCTCACCTTGCTTGTAGCTGTTCATGAAATTGTTATCTCTTGCTTTAAAAGCCAGTGTGAGACTGGGAGGGAAAAGGAGAGGAGTAAACAACTGTTGGGAAACCATTTGGATGTGTGATAACAGGTAATGGTCACACCTGAGCCTGGGGCTGGCTCCAGTTCCAGTGGGAGATTCAGAGGGTTTTTGTCTTGGAGCCCTCTCTGATAATGGCCTGAGATTGCTTTTCCTTGGGGCCTAACAAGAGTAGGTGATTATATTCCCATAAAATTTGTGTAATATGAAATGGTGTGGAGTAATCTGCTTATTTACAAGTAGTGATTGGGATCTGCCAAAGGATCCTGACACAGAGCAGTGTTGGGATCTGACTCAGATCAGTGTTTGGGATCTGACACAGAGCAGTGTTGGGATCTGACCCAGATCAGTGTTGAGATCTGACACGGAGCAGTTTTTGGGATCTGACACAGAGCAGTGTTGGGATCTGACCCAGATCAGTGTTTGGGATCTGACACAGAGCAGTGTTGGGATCTGACCCAGATCAGTGTTTGGGATCTGACACAGAGCAGTGTTGGGATCTGACCCAGAGCAGTGTTTGGGATCTGACACAGAGCAGTTTTTGGGATTTGACACAGATCAGAGTTGGGATCTGACAACAGAGGAACATTGTTTGCTGTTGGAAATGATGGAGTGCCATCAGGAGTTCTTGCCTGCCAGCCCTAGAGCACCATTCCAAGTGTTTCCCCATGAAAATCTTCTCTCCTGTTGCTTACTGCAGAATTCTTATGTTTTTCTTGCAAAAAAAGAGCATTTTCCCGGTGTTCTCAAGTGATAGAAATGTGACCTTTGAAGGCTGTGTATTTCTTGAAGCCACTTGAAAAGCCCCTTCATTTGTTGACTTCAGTCACTTCTGTTTTGCAGCGCACAAGAAGTAAAGGAACATCCTTTCTTCAAAGGCATTGATTGGCAGCAAGTCTATTTACAGAAGGTAAAGCATGAAGACAGTAATTTTATCTTACTTGCTAAAGCAGTAAAAGGAAAATAAAGCCAAACAGGTACTGAACAGAAAACTCACAGGGTCACAGTGCCCAGCACATGTGCTCACTCACACAAATACAGGGAGGTTTGTTAATTGTATATTCATTTACTACAGATCTTCCTGATTGTTAGGGATGAGTTATTACATGTCCACGGTCAAATGACTTCATGGTTTCCTTTCCTTTGCTGTCTCTAAACTTGGGAGTTTTCTCGCCAGAGTTTTGAAGGAGCTTTAATTAAAAGAAGTGGCAACAACTTTGCACTGAATTTTAATTCCGAGGGGGACTCTGGCACAGTCAAGTGTAAAAAAATAAAAAGGGTGTGCATAACTCCAGAATGGAGTTAAATAACGCCCATTAAATTGTCTTTAATGATGCTGCTTTCAATTTCTAGTACCCTCCCCCCCTGATTCCTCCCCGGGGAGAAGTCAATGCAGCAGATGCTTTTGATATTGGCTCGTTTGATGAAGAGGACACTAAAGGCATTAAGGTACCCAGCTCTCAGGGGTGCAGGGTGGCACTGGGACTGCTGTGCTTGGCTTTCCATGTGTGTGTGGCATTCCTTTGCTTCAGGGCTCTGGATGTGCAAGGAATTCCTTCAGGTTGGGAAGAAATTCAATCCATGCTGGCTCCCTGTTTGTTGTTGCTTGCCAAGGCCTTATGTTTTTAGATTCACTGAAATCTACTTTTCTTACCAAAAGTTTTATGTGATCAAGGAAATGTTTCAAGTGGTCAGGAAACAACTGGGAAAGCCTCAGATTTTCAAAAATACCTTGTGGTTCGTTTGTTTAAAAGTTGTGATTTATTTCTGGTAGCTTGCAGAAATGGAGCTAAACCTTATTTTAACAGTTGAGTGGTCAGAGAATGCTGGGGAAAACTCTTAAAAATGACAAACTATGTTAATGGTAGGCATGTCATGAGTTAGAAAAATGGTAAAAGAAATTTTTAGGTTCTGATATTATCCAAAATGCAATGAAAATAATATAAATTATTTAAAAAAAAAAGAAGTTAGAGCTGCTGGCTCCTTTGGGACTCACGTGAAGGGGGTGACCCCCTGTGAATTTCTCCACTCTCTGAAGTTTCCCTGGGACTTTGGGACAGCAGGGCTTGGGTCAGCGCCCTTCATTGTTTTCATCACCCATTTCTGCAGCAGATCAGACCTTGTTATTACAGAAGTGAGTCAGGAGGGAAACTAATTGTTCTAAACTTTATAAGGAAAAAGCCCCATTAAGTATTCAGTGAGCCTAAAAGGGAGCTCGTCTGTCAGTGTCACCTGCTGTGGTGACAGAAGTTGGCACAGAAAAGTGCAGAGAGCCCAGGATGTGCTTTATCCCAGAATATTCCACATTTTCAGCATCAGTGTTAGCCTGGCAGGATTCCAGCCTCCTGTAATTCTGGAAAGCCAGAATTCAGAGGAACATTTTGCAAGGCGGAACCAGGCAGGTTTTTTTTATTTATTGAGGAGATCAGATATTCTCAATGAGATGACCTAGAGAGAAATCCTGTCACTGCATGTGAATCACCATCAGGTCAGTGCTGTGTCATCTCCAGTTTGATCTCAGAGTCTCACAGCTCAGGCTGCCTGTGGGATCAATTTACCCTTGGGGGTGAGGCAGGGAGGGATAGCACAGCCTGCCCGGGTGTCACAGGCACCCAGAGGGGACAGGGTGGTTCCAGCAAGGTGCCAGGAGCCCTCTCTGTTCAAGTTTAAACACCTTTCTCTCCTCCCTGGCCCCTGGGATTTATATTTATCCTGCAGAGTGTCTTGTGGCCCCGAGAAGAGCACGTGAGCTTTTGGGGAGCCAGCAGGGGATGCCTGTCGGTGTTCTCCCTTCCTCAGGTGCCACAGGGACTCCCTGCAATTGCAGAGAGGTCTGCTGGGTGTGTATTTTCCTGCTGGGATGTGGCCCTGGATCTCTGGAAAGGAGGAGGATATCTGTTCCAGGAGTGTCTGGCCTGACTGCAGTAGGGGAATTAAGCCAATGCTGCTCCTGCAGCTGTTGGTGCTGCATCCACATGGTCTTAAAGCCCTCCAGGGATGGGCACTCCACCACTGCCCTGCTCAGAGCTGGACAACCCTTGTGGTGAAGGAGTTTTTTCCTGGTTTTCTTCAGTGCAATTCAATTTAAGTACTCGAAGGATTAGTGGAGAAAAGAATCCTTATAGCAGGAAAATTGAGGTCTGCAGCAGATGCTGATGAATTCTGAGGGTTAATTATGAAGAATATAAAGCTGTGGAAGCATAGAAGGCATTGCTGTGGAAAACGTATCTTATCAGTTATTCATGGAATTTTTGTGCTGAGGAAGTTTTTGTGCAACAAAGTTAAGAATACTGCTGCTTCCATTGGAGTAACTATTTAAATGTGAAGTCTAGAGAGCATTATGGGACAATGCTGAGGATTTTAGAGCTATCCATCCAAACAAGTTTTGAGCTGGTGGCCTGTTCTCTGCACATAAATTAATATCTTTGCTTCAATTAGTGTCTGTGCTTCTCTTGCTTGCATCTGTTTGTTTTGTGAAGGTTTGAGTTCAATCCATCTTATAAAATAATACTGTTGCATGGGTAACTATTAACTGTTGGGGATAAGAATAGTGAAAGTTATTAAAATGTTGGGTTTTTTGTTGTTTTTCTCTTGCAAGTTGCTTGATAGTGACCAGGAGTTATATAAGAACTTCCCTCTGGTAATATCGGAGCGTTGGCAGCAAGAAGTAGCAGAAACTGTTTATGATGCAGTAAATGCAGACACAGATAAAATTGAGGCCAGAAAAAGGGCTAAAAATAAGCAGCTTGGCCACGAGGAAGGTAATCTGTCCTTACACTTCTCTCATCTTTTGCTGCTAGGTAGTAATTCCCGGGTTTGGAGTTCCACAGACTCCCGTTGCCGTCATTCCCGGGAATCGTTAGGATTCGTTTAATCACTGTCGTGTTGCTTAAGATGTTTCTTAATGTTTTGAAATGCTGAATGATGACACCAGGCTTTGGAAAGAGATTCGTGGAATCACAGAGTCCTGGAATGGTTTGGATTGGGAAGGACCTTAAAGCCCATCCAGTTCCAACCCCCTGCCATGGGCAGGGGCACCTTCCACCATCCCAGGTGTTCCAAGCCCCGTCCAACCTGGCCTTGGGCGCTTCCAGGGATGGGGCAGCCATAAATTCTCTGAGCACCCTGTGCCAGAGCCTCCCCACCTTCCCAGTCTGTGGGATTTGATTTCCTGCCCAGGAGCTGGGAAGAGCCCCGGGAGGTTTTGCACAGCAAACTGCAGCTTGCCACGGGGGCGTTGCATCAAACCCCCAAACTTTGGAGAGCAGCTTTCAGTGCTTTTAATAACCTCCTCCAGTGAAACACTTCCTTAAGAGCCGAGTCCTGTCCTCGATCCCTGCTCTGCAGCCACAGCAGCTGTGCAGTTGGGGCAGAACTGGGGCTGTGCGTGTGATCTGAACCTGCCGGGGGCACGGCGGGTCCAGGGCTCCGTCCCCTCCTCGCAGAGCTCGCTCAGGGTGCTTCAGGCTGCACCTCCCGTGCCTTTGCTAACCTCTCCTCTTGCTTTAGACTATGCCCTGGGGAAGGACTGCATCATGCACGGGTACATGCTGAAGCTGGGGAACCCCTTCCTGACTCAGTGGCAGCGGCGTTACTTTTACCTCTTCCCCAACCGGCTGGAGTGGCGAGGAGAAGGAGAGTCCCGGGTGAGTGAGGGGCCCTGGGAGCTGTGCTGGAAGCAGCTGGAGCTGAGACACACCTGGAATGCCCAGGACTTCTCCTGGGGAAGGAGTTTTTCTCTGAGTAAAAGCCCAGTGGATTTGAGTAACTTCTCTCCAGTCTCCCTGTAGTTAACGGGTAGCTCCCGCTGCACGGAGGAGACGTAAAGTTGACTTTGAGAAAGCTGTTTGCTCTGTTTTGTCGTGTTTTTAAAGGATTTTGGTAGTTGATGGTGTTGTTTTTCATTTAGGACCTCTGGACTATTTATACAAAAAAACACAAACTGGTAAGGTGACAAGTGCTATATAGCATTTTATTTCCAAGAAAATGCTATAGTGGCTGTAGTGTAGCCCAGCTGTGCTCACGTGCAGGGCAGATAATTTGTATATTTAAGTTAAGGAAAGGTTTGGAATTTAAGACATTGTGTCCTCTGCAGTCCATAGGGAGAGTTTTCCTGCACACTGCTGTGTATGTTCTCTTTGTAAGTATTCAGTGCTGAAATATTCCCTTTCAGCTCTTTGAAATAGTAAGATTGGCTTTTTTTTTTGGTAATAACAGTAATGCTTGAAAAATGTATCAAATTATATGCAGCTCTTGAGGGAAAATAGTGAATATTCTGTTTGCAGACACACCTATTTGTAGATTCTTATTTCATGCTGTCATTACTGGCTTTTAGAGCTGATATTTTGTTGCCACTATTGAATCAACCAAGCCCCTTGTAAATCTCTCTTACCTTCCTATCTATCTTTAGTTCATGACCCAGCCTTCAGAAATAAATGTTTGTGTAATGACTCTTAATGTTCATAACTTAATTCATGTGGGTAGTCCAGGAAAATGAGATAGTGGCTTTATTTGATGGGCAACAGGGTTTTTGTTCAATTAATTCTTCTCTTTTGCACATGCTGCAGCAAAACCTGCTGACAATGGAACAAATAGTATCTGTTGAAGAAACACAAATTAAAGATAAGAAATGCATCTTACTGAGAATTAAAGGAGGAAAACAGTTTGTCCTACAGTGTGAGGTAAGACTTGATTTTTTGATAACTTGATCAAATTGTTTTGCATATGATAAATAATTGACAAGTGTTTCAGGTCGTCCTGTTGCGTGTTAACTAAGGCACTTGGTGAAGCAGAGCTGAAGTGTTTATCACACTCGAGTTTTGAAAGCAGGAAACCTGCAGCTGTGCCAGTTCCTGTCATGGATTTCAGTGGTATTTGGGCCAAAACCAGTTCAGTTTATTAAATAGCTAAAAACCCCCAAACTTCTCAAGCTCCACGTGCTCCGAGGGCCTCGTTGGCTCGTGTCTCACTGTGGGAGCTGCTGGAGCTCATGTGTGGAAGGGGGAAGTGCTCAAGTCCTCAAAACATTGTACCAGCCTTCGTTGGGGCGATGGAGAAGCCAAGGGCTGCACGTGGCCAATACCCAAAGTTGCTTATTCCTCCAGAAAATTAAAATACCTTCCCTAAAGTGCTGTCTGAGCGAGAAGACGCCGCAGCCCGCGTAGGATGAAGTTCCAAACCGCTTCTGTGTCTCTTGCAGAGCGACCCCGAGTTTGTTCAGTGGAAAAAAGAGCTGACAGAAGCTTTCACCGAGGCCCAGAGGTTGCTGCGCCGGGCTCCCAAGTTCCTCAATAAATCCCGCTCCGCAGTCGTGGAGCTCTCCAAGCCCCCGCTCAGCCACAGGAACAGCAACGGGCTGTAGGAGCCGGCGACCCCGTCCCCGCAGGGAGAGCTGCTCGGTGAGGCTGCAGAGCCTCCCAGAACCCTTGTGAACGAATGACTTTGTGCCGTCCCGGCCGCGGGACGCGCTCGGAAGAGGAGGAACTCGATGTTTACAGCGTGGGGTCACGTCAGGACTCTGTCTCCGGAGGCTGTGCAGACTGGGAGGGCGGCAGGGAGGGGGACCCTGCCCCTGGCAGCGCTGGAAGTCACCAAGAGGAGAGGCTGCTCCTTGCTCCCACGCGTCCCCACCCCCGGCGGGGCCCGGCCGAGCTCCGTCCCTCTGGAACTACTGATGGAAGGAAGAGGTTTTTTGTGCCCTGGCTGGGTGGCCCCGGGCCGGGGGGTGGCACGGGTGCTGCCGGCTGGGTGACGCCGCCGCGGTGCCACCGACCCGCGCGGTGGGTGCCCCTCGCTCTGTCGTGTTGCCATGTCCTTCCCGACCATTACTGCTGACTCTCTGATAACCTTGCTCCATACTGCTGGTGATCAACAGTGTGACTCTGATGCACTTCAAAGTACTGAATTCTAACTGTCCTGTGGTTTAAATGTTATTGCTACTTCATGGGAGCGTTGAACTCGAATTATTCCCTGGGTTTGTTGTACTCACTAATAGTAGCTACCACCGTTTTTGCTTCTTCTACGTATATGCAGTACTATAACTGACACAATAGAGTAATAATTGGTGAAGAGGAATTTATGGTAGCTTCATCTAGTGCTCTGTTGTATAAATTGACTATTTTAGCACAGTTTTTAAAGAGCAGATTCCTTTTGACAAGTTTACAGTGAACATAAAGACAAGTTCTTTTCCATTTCAGGTCAACTGCACTTTTTAAAAAATTAAATGATTCAAATCCAGTGCATTGTAGAGCATGTGCTGGGTTCTGGTGTGTGTGGGTACCTCGGTACGTATTCGGATCACTCCTCAGTCCAGGCACTTGGGATCCTCCTCTGCTGTCCACAGGGGTGTTCCCATAGCATAGAAATGCCCAGAAATCCCCAGTTCCCCCTGGAGCCCAGCCCGGGAGGTTCATGCACATATCACAGCTCGGCTTGAGAAATCTCTCATTTTTCTGTTCTGAAGAGTTCAAACTGCCCACAGAGAAACCAGTGTGAGAAAACTGAGCCTGGAACTGGCAGAACGAGCTGATGGAATGCCAGGTTTATGTTAATTCTGCTTTGAGGCATCAGGTGTGTTGGGTGGAAGGTCTTGCTGAAGGAAAGATCTAATCCTTCCAGCTGGGCCTTGCCCCGGGTGTTGTGGTTTGTAAGAGAGAGGTCAGGGCTGAACTTAAGCTTTTTTTTCCAATTCAATGAACACCTTAGAGAAAGATTTTTCTTCCCAGCTATAGAGGTACAACTCTCACAGTCCCTGAAAACAGTGGAATTGTGCCTTTGTAAGTGGGAGCAGAAGTTGTGCGTGGTTTGTCGAGCGTGTGTGGCTGTCAGATCACCACAGAGCTCCTTGGAGAAAAGTTGTAAAAGTGGCTCTATTTGCTTCTACGTGGGGGCTGGGTTTGCTGCAGAGCTTGTGCAAACCCTGGCTGACCACCTGGGGCTGCACCAAAGGGAAAATGCATTCTGGAAAATACCCCCTGTGAGTCTGGTTCCTTTCAATGATTTTTTTCTTTTTTCCCCCCCATTTGTTTTCCAAATTATTCTCTGTAAAGAGTACCAGCCTCTCTGTCACTCCTGTTGAGCATCTCAGCTCTTCTGTAAGGAGCAGTGTCAGAGGTGATTGGTCAAAGGTTGGATTTGATGATCTTGGAGGTCTTTTCCTACCTAAATTCCATGATTCTGTGTGTGGTATTTAACAAGTGTTTGGGATAGAAAATGTCTCATCCCGCTGGCTGTGGTTCAGCTTTCCCTACAATACCATGCAATGCTCATATTTTCCTCCTTGATTTTAGAAGAAAGCCCTCAGATGGTGTAAAAACGCAGTTTTTGTGTAACTGTGGTTTTTTACACGGTTCTTGTGTAGCTTGTTTTTACTTTCTCAGTCCCTGATCAGTTCCATTCTTCTCCTTCAGTTATTTTCCGTGGCTGGATTTCACTCTCACTCCCTGTCAGCAGATCCCGGTGCCGATGTCAGGGAGGGAGGAACAGGTCATCAGCTGGGAAATCGTGCCTCAAACCCAGAGATTTTATATGAAATGAAGGCTGTGTATTGACTTAGGGAAATACATCTGTTTTGAAATGTGATGGAGTTGGGATGGCCCCGAAATATCCTCGTTATCCTGGTTCTTGCTGCCCCATCCAACCCCCAATGGAAGGGGTAGGAAAAGATTTGGATTTCTTTAGCCAACTGATTTATTGGCAATTTAAATAGCTTTATTTTTGTGACTTGTATCCAACTGTGCAGCTAGGAGAGGAGAGGTGATCACAGTGACCAACTCCTGAGTGGAACTGGGATCCCAGTAAGAGATGGGGCTCTGTGTGGAAGTGACTGGATGTGCTGGTGTGGAGGGAGAGCTGGAATTGCTCCCTCCAAACCAGAAAATCCTGGATACTGCTCCTTCCTGGTGTAGGAACCAGAGTCTCTGAAGTTTCTGTTCTGGACAAAGATTCCTGGTGCTGTTAATGTGCAGGAGGGTCTTTGATGTGTGTTTAGGAACCCCTTGTTTATTTGGTAATTACTTTGCAAATTGACGAAACTGTTAAAGAAACATTTACTGTGGGGTGTTTTCTGTGGGCTTTTTTTTTTTCCAATCCTTCATCCAAGTGTTGGTCATCCTCTTCTCCAAGTGTAAAACTTCTTCCTCTTAGTTGTGTTTGAGCTTTTTGTGTTCTTGTCCCTGGTCCAGCAGAACCTCGGCCGCAGGCTCACGGATTCTTCCCAAAATGCTGCTGTGAGAGAAGCTGGTGTAATGCTGGAGTGGATCCAGCTGGGATTGACATTCCTGGTATGTTCCCCCGCCCCCCAGCAGGCTTCAGAAAATCTTGGAGCAGGCTAATAATAGCTGGAAATGTGTCTGGGAAAGGAAGCCTGGCAGGTAGGGAGAGCAGCTCTGGGGATAGACCTGGGCTTAGTCACATTCGAGTTTTCCTTAATTTCTTGGGGCTGTCCTGAGGAGGGCCAGGAGTTGGACTCTGATGATCCTTGTGGGTCCCTTCCAGCTCAGGATATTCCATGACTCTGTGACTCAGCACCTCCCCTTTTGAAACCCAGCAGAAGTTTTTCCTCTCCCGCTTCCATCGAGGGGTGAAAACACAGAAATTGAATTGCGAGGTTGGGTTTGGCTTTGAGATAAATCAGCACGAAGTGGAGGTGGTGGAAACGCTGCTTTGTGCTAAAAAGTGGCTTGTTCTGGTTGTGGTCCTGCCCGTGGTGGACACTGCAGGTGCCCAGAGGAGCTCTCGGGGTTGATGTTCCCCGAGCAGGACCAGCCCCAGCGCTGGGGTGGCTCAGCACCCTCATCCCTTGGGTTTACAGTCAATCAGCTCGTGAGGAGTGAAATCCTGGAGCTCTGAGTTGCTCTTTCCCTGGCAGCTGGTCAGCTTTAGGACCAGCTTCCTTGATTCCACGTCCATATCCATGTCCCCTGGCCGTTGGCACAGCGGTGTCACCTCCCAGCACGTGGCAGTGACACGGCTCCTCCGCCTCTGAGGTTGTTTGCACCCAAAATATCCCTGGAGGGAGGACTGTTTGAAGTGTACAGTAGACAATAAATAATTCTAGTTGTGTTGATTAATATGAGGAATGAGTCAGTTCTACGAATTAAAGAGAAAAAAAAAATAATCTGAAAAGCGTATTTTGACAAAGCATAGTATTAATTTTAATATTGTAAAAAAAAAAGGAAAATATCTAAAATATACAGAGAAAATATGTATATCCAAATGTCTGAGGAGTTTCAAGATAATCTACTTTTGTTTCCTGTTGGTTTCTATTCCATGGTGTACATATTGTGTGGATGGAACATTGGCTGTTTTAATACTATTGTTAAATTGTATTTTTATTTTGTGTTAAACTAATCATCACAGACTCAGCTTTATTTTGTTTATGTAAAGGTTGCTATGCTCTGTAGGTATAAACCCGAGAATTCTATTTTAACAGAAAAAGCATTTTATATTATTTATTAAATACATGTTTCTCCAACTTCTGACATTCCACAGAATTTCTGCTCCGTATGTGTATGGAAGTGGCAGCTCCTTTCCAGCAGGATCAGCCAGCTTTATTCTGTTTTTCATGGTAAAGTGGGGATAGATTCCCTGAGGCTGTGCAGCCTTTCTCTCCCTGCACAGGGACCCCAGACTCTGTCAGGACCATCTCAGGTGGCTCCTGAATGCAGAAACACCTGGAAAGCTCCTGCAAATCCACCCCTCAGTGTGATATTTCCAAATTTCCCTTTTATCCCTCAGCATTCCCAGAGCCAAGTGTTTATTCACAGGAGTCTGTGCTGAGTTAATGAGAATTAATGACCTGAATTGGGGCAAGGAGTCAGCTTGGTGTTTGATCCAGCTCAGCCGTCAGGGAATTGCAGAGCTCTGTCATTCCCAGGGGAAGGAGCGAGTGGAGGCAGAGCCTGGAGCCCTGGACCCAAAATGTCCCTACTGGAGCTGGGTTTGGTGTTCGAGGGGGATCAGTGATCCTTAAAAGCAGAATCCCGAGGCAGGAGCAGTGCCTGTCCCAGAGCCAGGCCAGGGCAGGACCCTGCATTTTGTCACATCCCAGGACCCTGCAGGGACTGTCCCTCGGGGCTGTGGGGAAAGGTGACCCCCAGGCAGGACCCCCTTGCTGTGGTGCCATCTCTCCAGGAGCTGCTGGGCACACCTGGGCACATCTGCAGAGCCAACCCCGGCACCTCCATCCCCAGTGAGGTACAGAAATAGCCCTAAATTTATCAGTTCCTAAAAATAGTTGCAGTTGTGAGCGTGGCCTGTGCAGTTTGAGGAATACTCGAGGTGTAACACCGTGTGCTCTGAATTTCCACGTGCTCTGAATTTCCACCGTGGTGGCGCTGGAGGTCTGTGCTGCTCAGGGCTGATACCCATGGCATTTCTGGGGTGAAATGTGGCATTTTCCTGCTGCTGAAGTTCTCTCCTTGCTGAGGGGCTGCCTGGGGCAGGGAGGGATCCCTGCTGTGCTCCTGGAGCAATCTCTGCCTTCTTTCCCGTTTCCTCTCTGATGCCATTGGATTTTGGGGTGAGCTGTAGCCTGAGGTGTTCCTGGAGGGAGGGGGAGGCTGGCGGTGGGTGAGGCTGTGCTGGTGGCATTGTGGCTCCTTAGTGTCACCCCTGCAAGGGTCCCGTGGTGGGGACAGTGCTGAGACTGCTGGCCTGGGGTGTGTCCCGGCAGGGCTTTGGCAGAGAACCTGGGGCCAGGTGCAGTAAGGTGGCTTTGTCCCGGGCCAGGCTTTTGTGACACGATGTGTTTCCAGGCTGGAAAAGGAGATGGGGTGAGGTACAGACTGGGAAGAGGCTTTCCTGTTGGTAGCAGGCATCTTCTCCTCAGGGACAGGGAGAGAGCAGAGAGCGGGTGAGATGGCACAAAAAACGTGTGTGAAAAACAGAATAAAGCAGGAGCATCCTCGGAGAGGGGATTTGTGAGCACTCCCAGTGCCTCACGAGGTCCTTCACAACAAAAAGGAGCAGATTAACACAAACAGCTACTCGTGATGAAGGAAACGATCGAAAAGAGAACCTGTCCAAAATGTGTAATTAATGGTAAAGCAAAGCCAGGATCTGTAAATAACTTTAGATATTGTATCGATGAGATCATTCCTTGTTTTCTGTACTTGGCTCTTTCCATATTTATTGTGGGGAGGAGGGTCCCGGTGCCTGTGAGCTGTGGCCTCGCTCCTCACGGACTGTCCCGGAGTTTACAGCCCCGCCGTGGCGGGTGTGCCACACTCGGTTCTTGCCGCCAGTATTTTTTTAACGGATTATTTTGGCACAGCTAAGCTGCTTCTGTGTGTTGGTCAGTACAACTGCTCTCCTACGACCAGACCCCAATAAAAACCGTCCTTTGCGTGTGTGCCGGCGCCTCGTTCTTTCCGTGTCACCTGTCCCTTCCCGCGCCGCCCCTGAGGCTCTACTGGGATCTACTGGGATCTACTGGGATGAGCAGCAGCCTGCAGGGCACTGCTGGATGGACCCCACACCCCACTGCCCCATGCACAGGTAAGTCCCTTCACTCCCCCAGCCCTGAGCACGGTGTTTGTCCTGGTTTTTCCGAGGGACACCCCGGCTGTGCCCTGCGGGTGGGATGGTGCTGGCTGTGCCAGGAGGGCCTGGGGTTGTGTGATAGGTGACCGAGGGTGGCTTTCTGCAGTGCCACCATGGAAACCTCGTGTCCTGGTGCTGTTCCTGGGTGGAATTGGGGTTGGTGAGATGCTTGGGCCAACCCTCAGTCTCCTGCCACGTGATGCCACACTGACAATCCCGTTTCCTTTCTTACTTCCAGAACTGGTCTGGCTGTGGGTGTTGATGCCCTGGGTGTATCCACGGATCTGTTGGGTCAGATGTGGAGTGGCCAAGGTGGGGACGTTGCACCTCTGGAGCTGGACTTGGCCTGAGCTGGCACCCTGCCCCCTGACTGGGTGTTGGGTGCTGGGGCGTGTGGGACACAGGTCCTGCTGGGCCCGGGGGGGTCACCCTTTACCCCGAGTGGTCACCACGTGTCCACTCTGCTGCTCCCCTCCCACCTGCCCTGGCCGGGTGCTGACCACGCTGGTGTCGGTGCCAGGGGCTATTTTGAGCTCTGCTCCCAGGTCCTTCTCCAGCTCGGCCCCATCTCAGGGTTGGGGCTGGCGGGGGGAACTGGGGTGCTCTGGGGAGTCCCCCGTGCTGAGCTCCCAGCCCGGGGTGTCCCCTCGGGTGCCACCAGCGTGCCCTGGGCGGGCTCACACCAAACCAGAGCGGTTCCCCCATTTCTTTGGGGTGCGGATGTGTGCACCAAGGGGGCACAAACAGCGTGTCGGGGAGGGCACGGGTGACACGCGTGTGCTGGGGAGGGCACGGGTGACACGCGTGTCCCAGCCGGTGCAGAGGCCAAGGAACAGCGGGGCCCCGCTGTGCCACCGCCTCTCCCCAGCCGAGGCCCCGGTGCCACCGCCGCGGGTATTTTTAGCAGTGACATGTGTCACCTCAGCTGCCACCGCGGCGGGGGCGGGGGGAGGCGGCTGCTGACCCTCCGGGGCTCCCCGCGCTGCCGCCGCCGCTCTCGGCTCGCCGGGGTCCCGCGGAGCCCGGTGCTGGTGTGGGACATCACCCCCCCGCTCCCACCGCCCCCACCAGGTACAGGCAGTTTGGGGGGCTCAGGGTGGGGGTCGGGGTGCGGACGGGCTCTGTGGGTGCCCCTCGGCCGGGAGGGTTATTTTTAGTTGGGAATGGATGGCGATAGCGGCAGCCCCGGCTGCGGGGGCGGCTGTGCTGCGGGAAGGAGCACGGCGGGGCAGCGATGGGGACGGGGACGGGCACGGTGCCCCCTGCCCTGCGCAGGGTGGTGGCTGGGGACCCCTCGGCTTGTGGCACTCACCAGGGTGGCAGCGGGTCCCGAATGAGGAGCAGAGCCGAGCTCCCGCGGCCCCGCTGGGGCTGCTCCCGAGCGGAGGGAGCGCAGTGCCGGTGCCGGTGGTCCCGGACCCCCGGTGCCACCCCGGCTGCTCGGTCAAGGCACGTCCCCTCCGTGCCTCGGTTTCCCCGTGTGCCGGGCGGGACGGAGGGTCCCTCTCCGGCCGGGGGGTGACACTGCCCTGTCGCTCGCCCCCTCGGGGCTCTGCGGTGCCATCGGGGCCGGTTCTGCCGGGCCGGCGGAGCCCGGCTGGGGGCACAGCGCGGGGGCAGCGCCGGTCCCTGGGGACACGTGGCGCTCGGGGCGGCCGCCCGGGAAGGCGAGTGACATTCCCCAGGCCGCTCCTGGCCGCTCCGGCGCTGCTGCCCTTTACTGTACAAGGAGATGCGGCTGCCGGAGAGCGCGGCAGGGCCGGGCGAGCCCCGCCGCGCTCGGTGCATGAATGATCCCGACAGGTGAAGCCGGGGTCAGCCCCAAGTGGGGCACGGACGGGCTCCTGCGGCCACCCCGCCTGCGGCGTGGGGTCCCACCATGCCCCCGTGCCACCGACTCCGTGTGCCACCACCTCCCCTGGTCGCTGCCGGGGTTGGAGGTGGCCGCTGGTGGCCCAGCAGTGCCACAGCACCCGTCCCCTGCGTGCCCCGGTTGGTGCGGCGGGCTCAGGTGGGCAATGCCCGGCAAGGTCACGGTGCTGCCGGCCTGGCACAGCTCCGGGGCCAGCAGCAGCCCCTGGCTAACTCTCTCCTCTCTCTCCGCCTGGCGTGTCTCCGCACAGCACCGTCCTGCCCGCCGCCACCATGGCCATCTCCTCGCGCCTGGCGCTCTGGGAGCAGAAGGAAAGTCTCGGTCCAGGCTGGCACCGGTGGTGTTTCGGGGCTGGGTGGGGGCTCAGTGCCGGGGGGGTGTCACTGCAGCAGCCCCCGGGGTCGCAACCCCACAGCTCCCCGAGCGCTTCCTTGTGCTGCGACCCCCAGGCTCTGGGCTCCTCCACAGCCCGAGTGTTGTGCTCAGGGATTTTTGCCTGCCTGGCAGGAGGCCGCAGGGTTTGGTGCTGGTGCTGCTGCCGGGAAAGCTGCGGGAAGTGGGGCTGGATTTGGCCCGGAGCCTGGCACGGAGGGACCTGCAGGGCTGCATGTGGCTGCGGTGATGCTGGAGCTGCTTCTTGCCGGGCTGCAGCCAGGAGGGTTCCTCCTGTGGCCGTGCCAGGGCTGCTGGCACAGGGCAGAGCTGGCAGCGCTCGTGGGCTCCTGCTGTGCCAGCCTTCAGGGGCTGCCCCAACCTGGGCTTTTCTTCTCGGTGCTTCTGCTCCCACAGCATCCCTGACCCAGCCTGGTGCCCACGGGTGCCCCGTGGCCTCGCCAGGAGCCTGGGCAGCGCTGGCTCAGCCCTGCTGCCACCGCCGGGCTGTGCTGGCTGCTGTCCCCGGGCCTGCCCCGTGACCCTCCTCTGCTCCCACAAACAGATCCGTGACGAGGACCGGGGGCCACCCCCGTCTGCGCCCCCCCTGCTCCTCTCGGTCATCCCGGGGGGCTTCATCAAGCAGCTGGTGCGGGAGACCGAGCAGGAGGCCAAGGCGGCGCGGCGGAGGAAGGAGAGCAGGGCGGGCACCAAGGAGGAGGTGAGCGCTGAGGGTCCCCACGCTGCCCCGGGGGCTGGGGGTCCCCGCGTGTCCCCAGGTGTCACAGCCGGCTCCTCTGCTTTGCTTGGCAGCCCGCGGGGAAGGACGGCGAGCCCCGAGGAGGGGGGGACAGCGAGGGGCCACTGAGGAACGGGCTGAAGGCTGAGGGGCAGGGGGACAAAGGGGTCACAGCCCCCTCCCACAAGGAGCTGCCCCCTGAGAAGGCTGTGCCGGGGACTGTCCCCAGCAAAACCCCAGCCCCCAAACCAGAGGAGACACCCCCGAAAAGGGCAGAGACCCCCTGCAAACCAGCAGAGACACCCCCCAAAAAAGCAGAAGCATCCCCCAAGACGGCAGCACCTGCTCCCAAACTGGTGGAGACACCCCCAAAAACAGCAGAGACCCCCTGTAAGCCAGCAGAGACACCCCCAAAAAAAGCAGAAACATTCTCCAAGACAGCAGCACCTGCTCCCAAACTGGTGGAGACACCCCCAAAAAGAGCTGAAATCCCCTGCAAACCAGCAGAGACGTCCTCAAAACCAGCAGGAACATCTCCCAAAACAGCAGAGGCTTCCACCAAACCAGCAGAGACCACCCCCAAACCAGCAGAGACCCCTCGTCCTGGGGCTCCCAAGGTGGGAAAGCCATTGTGCCCTGGGAAGAGCCCCTTCCTGGGGGGCAGCCCCCCAGCTCCAGCCCCTGCATCCAGCCAGGGCCCCCAGCGTGGCAGCAAAGTCCCAGGGAAGGAAGGGGACGCTCCCAAGGGGACAGTTCTTGAAAGCACCAAGGAGAAGGGGACAGTCCCTGAGAGCACCAAGAAGGAGAAGGGGACAGTCCTTGAAAGCACCAAGGAGAAGGGGACACCCCCAAGGCACGAGGAGCCCCCAGCCAAGGTGAAAACCCAGAGGGAGCTGTTGTCAGCCAGGAAAGAGCCAGAGAAGATGAAGAAAGATGTTGGAGCTGGCAAGAAGGAGCCAAAGGAGATGAAGAAGCCTGAAAAAACCACAAACAAGTCAGAGGGGCTCAAGGGAGAGCCAGCAGGAACCCAAGAGAAGTCCACGGGTGTGGGAAAAGAGGTGGGGAAAGTGAAGGAAGAGCTGGGAAAGGGTAAAGAAATGCCGAAAGAGAGCAAAGGGATTGGCAAGAGCACAGACAAGGACCAGGCTAAAGAAACATCGGGAAAGGACAAAGAGATGAGCAAGAGCACGGAAAAGGACCAGGATAAAGAGGCATCAGGCGAGAGCACGGACAAGGACCAGGTAATGTGTCGGGGTGTTACCTGGGGTTTTGGGGCACTTTTTGGATGCAGTTTCCCAATTTCACGCAGCCCTTCCCATTCCCATTCCCGTTCCCGTGGGCTGGGATGGGGCTGGGGGGAAGGCGGCCCCGGGCCCAGAGGGGCAGGAGTGTGGGACTGTGCCTGTCCGTGGGGCAAAGGCAGTTTGTTCAGCTCAGTTTTCCTCCAGCTCCTGCCCAATTCCCCTCTCTCCTCCCCGCAGCCTCCGAGGGACGTTTGGTACGAAGCAGGGAAGGTCTGGCTGCTGCAGCAGGACGGGTTCACGCTCGGTAACTCTCCCTGCTCTGCCCTGCCTTTCCAGCGCCGGGGATGAGGCGCGTCGGGAGCGGGGCGGGCTCCGGCTGCTGGGCCCGGGCTCGGATGCGGCCCCTTGGCCTCTCCCCGCTCTGCCCCGGGCTGCCCCGTGCCAGGGACACTCACCAGCCTCTCCCTCAGCCACACAGCTGAAGCCAGACGTGGGCACACCGGAGCTGCCGGCGGGGAGGGTGAGGGTGCGCCGGGACGAGGATGGCACGGTCACCGAGGTGGACGAGGACAGCGTGCAGAGGGTGAGCCCCCTCCCCAGCCCGGGCTGCTGCAGGGACGGGGACCCCGGCGCAGGGCAGTGCCCGGGCACAGCGATGCTTCTCCGGCCACCGCCCCGCGCTGGCTGTGCCCAAGGTGCCAGCGGGTGTGGCACCGCCCTGCCGCGACAGCAGAGCTCCAGGGTCTCTGTCCCTCGTCCCGCAGACCAACCCCCCCAGCCTGGACCAGGCCGAGGATCTGGCCGCGCTCATCAGCCTCAACGAGTGCAGCGTCATGAACACGCTGCGGCAGCGCTTCCGTGCCCGCCTGCCCTGCACCTACGCGGGGCCCAGCCTGGTGGCCATCGCCACCGGGCCCGTGCCCGCCGGCGGTGCCGCCAAGGTGAGAGAGGGGACCCGGGCCGGCGGCATCTCCCGGGGGAAGCGGCCACCAACCCCCCTGGGGACAGTGGCGGAGGGCGCCGGGCGCGGCGGGGCCGGCAGGTGGCACCGTGGGACCGTCACAGTGCGGGGACAGCCGGGACCGGGGATGCTCTGGGGACATTCGGGACGGGGGATTCTCTGGGACGTTCGGGACCGGGGATATTCAGGGGACATTTGGGACTCGGGATGCTCAGGGGACATTGGAGATTAAGGATGCTCTGGGGACATTTGGGATTGGGGATGCTCAAGGGACATTTGAGACCGGGAATGCTCAAGGGATGTTCAGGACCAGGGTTGCTCTGGGGACATTCAGGACTATCGTTGCTCTGGGACACTCGGGAACTGGGGTTGCTCTGGGGACATTTGGGATTTGGGATGCTCTGGGGACACTCAGGACCGGGGATACGCAGGGGACATTCGGGCTTTGGGATGGTCAGGGGATATTTGGGGCTTGGGATGCTCTGGGGACACTCAGGACCGGGGATACGCAGGGGACATTCGGGCTTTGGGATGCTCCGGGGACATTAGAGATGCTCTGGGGACACTCAGAACCGGGGATGCTCTGGGAGGGGGATGCTCTGAAGATACTGATGGCCAGGAATGCTCTGGGGGCGCTTGGTCTTGGGGCTGGGGGTGCTCTGAGGACACAGCCTCGGGCGTTCTGCACCCTGGGGAGAAACCACCACCCTGCGTGTGAACGCCGTCAGGATTTGCTCCTGTTTGGGATGTGCTCTGCCACTCCCTCCCCGCCCGCAGGTTCCCAGGGGCAAGCAGGACAACCTTCCCCCGCACATCTGCTCGCTGGCACACCGAGCCTACAGGAACCTGCTGATGCAGCGGCAGGACCAGGCCATCGTCCCGCTGGGGCACAGCGGGGCCGGCAGGACCCGGTGCTGCCAGGGGGCCCTGGAGTACCTGGTGGGCACGGCGGGCAGCCTGGAGGGCAGGGTCTCAGGTATGGGATAGGATCGGGGGTACAGGCAGGGTCTGGGGTATGGGCAGGGTCTCAGGTAGGGGCAGGGTCTGAGATAAGGACAGGATCTGGGGTAGGGGCAGGGTCTCAGGTATGGGCAGGGTCTGGGGTAGGGGCAGGGTCTCAGGTATGGGATAGGATCTAGGGTATGGGATAGGATCTCA
>VZRO01007452.1:50168-62491 GCA_013397915.1 Daphoenositta chrysoptera | reverse complement strand
GATCTCAGGTATGGGATAAGATCTCAGGTAGGAGCAGGGTCTGGGGTATGGGCAGGGTCTCAGGTATGGGATAAGATCTCAGGTATGGGATAGGATCTCAGGTATGGGATAGGATCTCAGGCACAGGCAGGGTCTCAGGTACAGGCAGGGGCAGGGATGGCACTGTCACTGGGCAGAGGCAGCGCACAGAGCCTGTGCGGGCTGGGGGCACACAAACACACAAATCCTGCCCCGATCCGTGCCCCCTGGGGTGGCTCCTAAGCAGCCGGTGTGGCCGCGAGTGCCGCTGTCCCCGTCCCAGACTCAGCAGATTCGCTGTTTTGACAAACACCGGCGTGAGCAGCAGGAGGGAATTACTCGAATGACTCCGGTGCTTGGGGCAGCGCTTTCCCACCTGCTCGGGTTACGGGTGACGCGGGAGGGAGCGCTGCTGGGCAGGCAGCGGCTTCAGAGGGCAGGGTTGGGTTTCGGAGCTCTCTTGGGCACACCGTGCTCTTGCAGAGGGCTGCGGGGTGGCCTGGAACAGGCTGGGCAGGCTGGCACGGCCCCTCGCTGTCAGCGTACACCCGGTGTGGGATGCTGGCCCCATGCCCGGACAGACCCCAGGAGGAGCAGGCAGAGGTGAGGCAGGAGGAGACGCCTCCTCCAGAGCTGCACGGGGGGATCAGGGGGCTCTGGTGGTGGCTTTGCAGTGGAGAAGATCCAGGCGATGTTCACAGTCCTGGGAGCCTTTGGGTCGGTGACCACCAGCCACAGCAGCAGCTCCACGCGCTTCTCCATGGTCCTGTCGCTGGATTTCAGTGCCACTGGCCAGGTCACTGCTGCTCACCTCCAGGTACCTGTCACCTGGCGGGACGGGAGGGCTGCGGCTGAAAATGGGGCTCCTTGGGGTGGGGATGAGCCACGCCTGTGCTGTGCTTCCCGGCCGGGCTGGGCGGTGCTCCCCTCCCCATGCCCCTCCCTGCTCCTCTCCCTGCTCCTCCCAAACCAGAGGTGCCCAAATGGCCCCTGAGCAGAAGCTCTGTCAGCAGCGTGGGGCGGTCCCCCAGCCTGTCCCTGTCCCTGTCAGGGAGCTCGGAGCGGTGCTGGGATGAAATGTTGATGAGGAAATGTATAATTCAGCGTTTCATTAGCAGCACCTCATGGCCGCCTGGAGCTGAGCCCCAGAGGGCTTTTATCACCGTCAGGGCTCTTATCAAAGGCTCTTTAATCAGAGCTGCCCGTGCCCCTGGGCCTTGGCTGAGGGAGGAGAGGGCTGGAGCCTTGTCTGCTCGTGGGGAGCACCAGGGCTTCCCACTGCTGCCCCCGCTCTGCCCTGGGCACCCGCAGGGAGCTGAGGGCCGGGGGAGCTGTCCTTGTGCAGGAGTGGGGATGTGCCCATCAGTGCCACCGGAGCCACGCTGGGATGTCCATGGGACAGTCTGGGATGGGCACCCCCAGCTCTGCAGAGACTCATTCCTGGCCCCAGTGCTGGCACTGAGCTCCTTCAGCAAGGCTGGAGCTGAGCTGGGCTTGTCTTGAGCCCAGGCAATGACTTATCCCGATCCTGCAGCATCTCTGCTGGGGCCCTGGCACTGCCCAGACCTCTGGAAGCTCAGAGGGGCCGTGGGTGCTGCTTTCATGCACTGAAATGTTGCCCCTTGCTGCCTGGGGGGCACAATTCATCTCTTGCTTGCACAGCCCTGGGAAGGAGGAGCAGCCCCAAACCCAGCTGAGTCCCTGCAGGGGGAAATCCAGCCCCTCCCTGGCAGCTCCCAGGAGCATCTCCCCATCTCCCTGTCCCCTTTTCCCTCCCCAGACCTTGCTGCTGGAGAGGGCCCGCGTTGCCCAGCAGCCCGAAGGAGAGAGCAGCTTCAACATCTTCCCACTGCTGCTGGCGGGGCTGGATGTGGCAGAGAGGTGGGTGTGAGGCTCCCACAGCCCCAGGCCATCCAGGGATTCCCAAATTCCCCCCATCAATGGGGTTTTGAGACCCCCTGATGAGAGATTGTGAGAGCCACCGCCTTAGTGGGGCTGCAGGGTTCTTTCTGCACATAGAGGGATTTTCTGTGAAACGGGGGCACTCCCTGGTGCTTTTTTGCCCCTCCACTAAAGCAGAAATTGGGGTGATAAATGACCCAGAGACCCCTTTCCCTCTCACTTCTGTGTCCCCAGGGAGGGCTCCTGGTGTGCCAGCTCATGTCCCTGCGTGGGGCAGTGCTGTGGTGGCCTGTCCCATCCAGGTCCCTCAGATGGTGCTGTGAAGGGGGCTGGGGGTGCCAGGGGCAGCCAAGGGGGGAGCTTGACTCTCTTCTTCTGTTCCTACTCCCAGGACGATGCTGCACCTGCACCAGGTGGCCGAGAGCAATTCCTTTGGGATCAAACCGTTCACAAAGGTGGGGAGAGGGAAATGCTGGAGTCTTGTGCCCACCTGAAATAGAACGCTGCAGGGCACCCCCTTTGTCACCCCCTGGCTGCTGGGTGACCCGTGATGATGCCACTGTGCTGGGAGCATGGAGGGGAGGGAGGGGATGGTGGGATGTGAGGAAGGGTCTGCCCCAACAGCCCCCAGCACCCTCTGACAGCCACAGGGGAGCTGCTGGCACTGGGGCTGCCCCGCCTGGCATCTCTGCTTGGGTTTTGGACATGCCACAGCCACCCTGGCAACAGATCCTGCTGCTCCAGGGTCACCCACGCCCGATGTTCCCCTGCAGCAGCAACTCCCAGGGGCAAGAGCATCCTTTTGGGCGGCCCAGAATGTGAATTTTCGGGGTTAAGGCTCCACAGCTGATTCCCACCTCCAGCCCCTCATTAGTGAGAGCTGTTTGCAGAGCCCCAGCAGATCGCCCACGAGCCAAAGCGCTGGGATGAATCGCAGCAATTTGCAGTTACATCATCTATTGATGAATCCAATATTCCATCTTCATTAGGGAGCTCCTGCTCCGCCTCGGCAGCCAAAGGAATCAGCTGCTGGAGCAGCAGCTCTGGGGAGGGCACAGCGAGCTCCTCACCCTGCTGACGCAGCAGACTTGGGCTCAGAGACGGGGTTTTACCCTCCTTTCTGATTCCTGGGGGTTTGCCATCCCCTCCTTTCTGATTCCTGGGGATTTGCCATCCCAGCACGGAGGGTTTTCCCTGCTCCTTGCCCAGGAGGGATGCTGCCCGCTGGAGCTGGTGGCTCCCACGGAGCAGCCCCAGCTCAGGGGCTGCAGGAGGGGCTGTCCCTGGTGGGAGGGGGCAGGTGAGGCCCTGCTGGTGGCTGGGAGCTGCTCAGCTCTGGGCAGGTGTGTTTGGTGAGGGGACAGGGCTGGATGGGCAGCCTGGGCTGTGGAAGGTGTCCCTGCCATAGCAGGGGCTTGGAACGAGATGAGCTTTAAGTTCCTTCCCAACCCAAACCATTTGATGATTCCACGATATAAAACATCCATCTCCAGCTGCTGCTCTGCAGACACTCCTGAAGTGGGAATTACATGTCCTTGTACCACGAGGTGATGTACCCAGCTTGCTCCTAAGGCTCTTGAGGAACCTTGCCAGCGGCTTCTCCTCTTCACCCAAATTTTCCGGGAATCCCTTGCCGTCTTTCCTTGCTGTCCTGATGGTTTCACTCTCCCTTCTGTCGGGCACGGTGCCCAGCAGAGGCAGTGACACCCCCTGGCTCTCTCCCCCTGCAGCCCGAGGACAAGCAGAGAGCCTCGGTGGCCTTCTCCCAGCTCCGGGCTGCCATGGGCACGCTGGGCATCACGGCGGAGGAGCAGGCGGCCGTGTGGCGCATCCTGGCTGGAATTTACCACCTGGGAGCTGCTGGAGCCTGCAAAGGTACGGGGCCTCCTGCCTCTGCTCCCCTCACACCTCGCCTCTGTGCTTGGAGCGGGCAGGGAGCGCGTCCTGGCAGGGATCAGGGTTTTTTGGGATGCATGGAACGGGGAGGTGTGCGGGGATGATGCTCATCCCGAGGCTGTTCTGTTTGTGGTGGCTCCAAGCTCTTCCTTGCTCTCCCTCCACGGTGGGATGGGGGATGTTGGTGTCCTGCCCCGCTTCTGGAGCAGGGCTGTCCTTGCCACACGTGGGGCTGCTGGGTGTCACCTCATGCCAGCTCCTTAGGAAGGACCCGTGGGTGACTCTTTCATGGGCGCGTTGTCCCCGATGACACCACGATGTCCCCAATGACACGGCGAAGGGACAGCCTCAGGTAGCACTAATTTTATCATCTCCTGAGTGTCTACCACAGTAACTGAATTATAATGGGCTGAGTCTGGATGAAGATTGTATTTATGGAGACTTTGTTAATAGGGGCGAGCAGAAATCGCCTTATCCCTTACGAATTATTTTAGGACGTGCTCTAACCCATTTTAGAGGCAGCCACATTGATTTACACACTTCAATTTATGAGGGCTGCATAAAGGCTGCCATAAACTAAGCCACAGACATTTATAAATGTCTCTGCAACATGTTATAACACATCTTATGGTAATTTATGCCATTAATCATTTATTAATTATTTTAAAAGGGTAGATGCTGTCATGACTTACAGTGAGTTCTCTTTTCTCCTTCTTTCTGGTGTTCTCTTTCCTCATCTCCCTCTACCTTAATGCCCTTCCAGCTTTTAAAGATGACCCTGTGGTCTCTGGCTGATGAGTATCAGAAGGCTCTTGGCCAAAAAAATTTGAAAGTCCTTCTGCCCTGTGAGTTTTCAGCAGAGCAGATTTTGGAGACGTGTCTCATTTTGGGAGTGCCCAGCTCAAGGGCAGGTGGAGGGACGGTCTCAGGGAGCTTTGCTTTGCTCAGACTTCCTGTGCATTGTCCTCAGCCCGCTGTAAATCAGTCTGGGAGGGAATGGAGTGCTGTGTCCAACAAATCCTGCTCAATTCTTTCAGCAGGAACAGGAATGGGAGTAGCGGATCCAGGCAGGGCTGCGGCTCCGAGCGTGCTGGGGTGTGGGATTAACACGCAGAGCATGTCTCAGTGTCGCTCACTCTGGTATTGATTCCCCCACCGTGTGTCAACAAAAGGGGAGAAATGAAAGGAAATATGGATAAAAAATGGATCAAAGCCGGATGGAGCAGAAGTCTCAGTGGGGGCGACGACTCTTTTAATGTGGTTAAACCTGTCTCCCGATAGCCATCTCTTCCCTTCCCCTTTCATGCCCTTTGATGTTGTGTATTCCAAATCCTCTCCTTGAAATCTCGCCGAAGGGAGCCTCGGCACTGCTTTTCCAGGGCATTCAGCAGCTCAGCCGGGCGCCTCCTCCATCCCCATCCGCAGCCGCGGCCCCGGCACGTGTTAAACGGGCCCCAATGTGGGCTAAAGGCACCTTTTTCCCTTCTCCCCTCACCCGTTCAGTTTGTGCAGGAATAAACCAGGAGGGAACAGCACCACCTCTCCCTGGCTGGGGGTGGGAAATGCATTTGCAGCTACAAAAACCCCGAGAAGAAAAGGTTGAATTTCAAAAGCTCCTTCTGCTCTACCCCGGTGTCAGCCCTTCCCGCTGCCTTTGAAACGAATTAGAGCAGCTCTTTCAAATGGGAAAGCAGCCTGGCAGCCGGAGGCCAGCGGGGCACCCCGGGAACCTTCACCTGAGTGCTCCAGTCCCTTTGTGGGCTGCAGAAAATCCCCTGTTTTCATTTATTTGCTGCCTGTGTAAGCGGGAGGGAGGTTTGGGGCGCAGCGGGGGTGGCGTTCAGCTCGCTCCCACGCCGGCCTTTTGCTGGCTGACGGCAGAATAAAGCACTGTGGGCTTCCCACCACGCACCTGTGACGGAGCTGGCTGCGATTCCAGCCCTTCTGGTGCTGCCACAGGTGTGCCAGGAGTCAGCCGTGGTCAGGAGTCACTCCAAACCCCCTGGCACAGCGAGGCTGCTGCAAATCCAGCCTCCTGAACTCCTTCGGATGGAGGAAAACCACAGGGCAGGAGGGCTGGAACCTGCCGGGGGACACTGAGATGTCCCAAACCATGCAGAGGTCAGGGGCACCAGGGCAGCAGGAGGGATGGGAGCACCCAGACAGCCAGGGGATGCTGGGATGGGCAGTGTGGGGTGCTGGAGCAGTGTGAGATGCTGGGATGGGCAGTGAGTGTGGGATGCTGGGATGGGCAGTGTGGGATGCTGGAGCAGTGTGGGATGTTGGAGCAGTGTGGGATGCTGGGATGGGCAGTGTGGGATGCTGGAGCAGTGTGGGATGCTGGGATGGGCAGTGTGGGATCCCAGCCAGCTCTGTGCAGCCCTGGCCCCCCAGCCCCTCCACTCCCCGGCAGGCAGAGCTTTTGTGTCTGACAGGAATCAGTGTCTGCCCAGCCAGCTCAGACAAGAACAAGTGAGAACAGAATAAATCAAAGCCTGGAGTGTTGAGGCAATTCCTCTGCCTGCTCCAGCACAGCCCTTGATGTTGGAGTCCTTCAGTCAGCATGGAAAATACTGGGGAAGGATCAAAGGGGAAGGGAGAGGGGGCTGACTCCTGTGGGTGTGCTCTGATGCACCCCAGCCCTCCAGCCCTGCTTTGTGCACCCCCTCGGCCGGGAGTGGGTTCCCCATGGATGTGTCCGTCTCTCGCTCTCCATCCCACACCCTCTCCCCTGCCACCAGCCACCAGCTCTGTTTTAAGGGCCCGTTTTTATCTGTGAGCCCCCCAAGCTCCTCATCCACCACCCAAAAGTGCCACCCTGAGCTCTCTGGGTGACTTCTGCTGCTCCTGTCTGTGCTCATCCCCCTGAGCTGCGCTGCCCGGCTGCCTCCACGGCATCTTTCTGCCCTGGATCTGTGAAAGGATTAATCCTGCAGATTACTTCCCTATTGATTTTAATCATTAAGCCGGAATCGTTATCACCGGGTGTGAGTGATGTGCGGAGCTCTGCTCGCGGGGAGGAACCGCTGCCCCCGGCTGGAGGGACAGCAAACCCTGCTGGGCACCCTGAAAGGTGATCCCGGATTTCCAGGGATTGTCCAAAAATCCCATCAGCTCCCATCAGCACATCTGCTGCTTCGCTCCATCATGTGGTTCTCCTGCTCCCCGCCTTGCCTCGGATCATTCCGATTTTAGGGGCGCACGAGGGAGGGGGTGGGAGCTTTTTGGCGATGCCGAGGCAGAGCTGGCCCCCCTGAGCCCCCCGTGCCCCCTCCCCAGTTGGCAGGAAGCAGTTCCTGAGGTTCGAGAGCGCCAGCCGCGCTGCCGAGGTGCTGGGCTGCGACGTGGAGGAGCTCGGCACCGCCGTCTTCAAGCACCACCTGAGGCACATCCTGGCGCAGGTGACAGCGCGGGGCCGGCCCCCGGCAGAGGAGAGCCCGCCAGGTACCGGGGTGCCCCACCCCTTTTTCCTTTATTTCTGTAGGAGAGGGAATGGTGAGGCGACGTGTCCTGTTCTTCTTCTGGCGGTGAGGCCAAATTAGGGCCGTTAATATTGATAAAATCATTAACTGTGCTGTGTCACGTCGCTGCCCTCAGCTCTGCAGCTGCCCCTGCCTGACCCTCCTTAGGGGCACACGAAACCAGGTGAATTCTGATCAGTGGTGTGGCTTAAAGGCTGTGAGAGCTCTGCTAGAAAAACGGGGGGAAATCCCCAAACTTCACGAATGGAGCTGGGCTGGTGTCGTGCTCCGAGCAGCTGTGTCCTGCCGGGAGATCTGGATCAGGGATTGTGCTGCTGAGCCACTATAAACCCTAAATGAATGTAGGGATCGAATTCCTGGAGGCAGATCCAGCATGTGCAAGGTGGGAGGGTGAGATACTGCCTGGATTTCAGGTCGGCCTTCCCACACTCCTTAAAGGTTGGACTTGATGATCTTGGGAGGTCTTTCCCAACCTTGATGATGCCATGATGCTCAGCAGCAGAATTCCAGCTGGGCCCTGCAAATTATCCTGATAAAAGCGAGAAGCTGAGGAAGTGGCCTTTGTCCTGGCATTAGCTGTGTTCCTTAAATCCTCGTGAGGCAGGAGAGGAGCCGAAGGCAGGCGGGGGGATGGATGTGCAGGGGTGGAGCCATGTGGGTTCTACCGCACCGAATCCAGGGAATCCCGGGTCCCACCTCAGCTCTGACCGTGGCTGGAAATAAATGTGTGTTCCCGCTTTTCCCTCCTGCTGTGCCAGGGCCCAAAATGACCGGAGTGGAGTGCGTGGAGGGAATGGCCTCGGGGCTCTACGAGGAGCTCTTTGCCGCCGTGGTCTCGCTCATCAACAGGTACCAAAGAGCTGCTGGGCACTGGGGCTGGGGGTGGCAGCCCCTTCTCCAGGGGCTGCTGAGGAGAGGGGCATGGAGCAGGTGGCGGATTCCTGCTGGAAAAACAGGAAGTTGTGTGAAAATCTTTATATGGGCACGGTGGCGACGCTGGGACTGCGGTGTCCTGCCCTCCTGTGGCACAGGCACCGCGAGTGCCCTGATGCCTTCAAAGGCCACCTATAAACAGAGACCAGACAGGAGTAAGGGAATAAAGGTGGGTATTTATTTGAAGGGCCTTCAAGGTACACCCCGGGAGCCAGAGGCTGTTGCCAACATGGACCCCAAGATGGACAACAGGTCACGAGTTCTTTACACCTTTATAGGTTTGGTTCATTTGCATAGCCAGGGTTAACTCTCCAATTAAAGCTTCAGTTTAATGATGTAATTCCCCTCAGCTTGCCCCCCTTTCAGAGGCTTTTAGTTTACACTTTTTGGGCCTAGGACAGTCTAGGTGTCCTTGAAGAGCAGGCCCAGAGAGGCTTTCTTATGACTACTCAGCACGAGAGAACAGAAATTAACAGGCTACAAGAAACCTCAGAGCTACACACTAAGCAGTACAGGATTTTAAAAAATATAAAAGTCAAAATCTAAGGCATCAGCCTGGCTGGCACCGCTTTGCTGCCCGTGGGTAAATCCTGGCGGTGTGTGTGGCTCTCCCCAGGTCCTTCTCCTCCCAGCACCTCTCCATGGCCTCCATTGCCGTGGTGGACACCCCCGGCTTCCAGAGCCCGCGGCAGCGGCGCAGCGAGCGAGCGGCCACCTTCGAGGAGCTGTGCCACAACTACGTCCAGGAGAGGCTGCAGGGGCTCTTCTACGAGAAAACCTTCCTGTGGCAGATGGAGAGGTACAGAGAGGTGAGGAGAAGCTGCCAGCACCTGCGAGTGGGGCTGCCTTTGTCCCCAGGTGTCCCCCCGTGGTGTGGGTGAAGAACTCACGAGTTTTACTGGGGGGTGTGCACGGAGCAGGAAGCTTGAGCTGCCTCTGTCCTCACCCTCTGCGTCAGTTCTGAATCCTCTTGGCTGTTTCTGATGTGCCAGAGATGCTCTCTAGGCACCTTGGGGGAACCTGCCATGGCAGGGGGGTTGGAATGAGGCGATTTTTAAGGTCCCTCCCAAGCCAAACCATTCTGGAATCCTGTGATAGACTCGCTCCAGCTCAGGAGGCTTCGTGCCCTTCTGCTGGCGCAGCTGACTTTTTCCTCAGGTGATGAATAATAGAGAATAGAAAGGAAAATGATAAATTATTGCAGAAATAAGCTGCTGAGAAACCTACAGGAAGAGATGAACTTATTATAGGCTTGAAGGACTTACTGTAATGCCTCTAGCCCTGGGAAAATAGCTGAATTCCCGTGGTTTTAACACACACATCACCGAGGAAGGATGGATGTGCCCTTCCCTAGCGATGAAGATGTAATTGCTGCCCGGAATGCCGGAGGGCTCGGCAGGCTCCCCCTGCCTGGGCTTTGCTGCTGGATCAGGATGGTGCAGGACGTGGCCTGTGAGCCCCAGGCCACTCTGTGAGCCCCTCACTCCCAGTTCTGGGTCCCATGACAGTGGCACGTGCCCTGTGCAGGAAGAAGCTGGGTCCCTGCTCTGCCTGCAGAGCCGGATCCCTTGGCAGAACCTCTCCATGTTGCCATGGAGAGATGCTGGAGCCACGACTTTAGCTGAGCATCCCTGGTTCAGGTGTGAGGAAGGACCAGCCGTGCTCCCCCTGCCCTTCCTGGGGGGCTCCCAGGGCTGGGGGTGTTGGGATGAGCCCTGGAGACCCCGGTGAGGGAGGGACACAACTCAAATTAAGTAACTGGTTGTTTTCTTGTCAAGAAATTCTTATCAATTATGGCATAAATCATATGATTGAGGCAGCCTGTCTGACACCCCGAAGCAGCATTCCATGGGGAATTCCATGGGGGCAGACATGGCCATGCCTCTGTGTCACAGCTCTGGGGGCTGCTCCTCTCCCCTGGTGCTGGATCCCTGCCTTCCTCCCCATCCCTGCTGGTGGATCTGGCTTCCAGATGCCATCCCAGGACTGAAACAAGCTTTTAAATGATGTTTTCCAGGAAAATGTGGAGGTGTCTTTTGATCTTCCAGAGCGTTCTCCACTGGCCACACTGTCCATCATCGACCTGAGCTGCTCCCAGGTACCCTGTCCCCTCTGCATCCTGCTGCTCCGAGCAGCGAGGGCTCCAGAGGCAGAGCGGGACCCTGAGGGGTGTCCCAGAGCAACCTGAGGTGTTGCAGGGGAGGGCACAACATCCACCAGAACCTGTTTGGCTTTTTAAAATATAAAGACCCTTCCTGACCGAGCTCTGCTCTCCATCATTCTCCCAGCCTGGGATGATGGGCTCCTTTGGGACACCGTCACTGCTGAGGGTTCAGGGTGATGTCCAGAGGTCGGGAGGGTCTCCTGGCTCTGGTGTGGGTGTGGGGCACAGCTGGGCAGTGGGAGCAGGCTGGAGGGAGCAGGACAGAGGGAGCAGAGCAGGCTGGCATGGCCGGAGCCCAGAGCCCTGGTGTCCCCTGGCAGCCCCAGGTGCTCCCTGGCAGCCCCGGGGCCGCTCGCCGGGGGCTGCTGTGGATCCTGGACGAGGAGGTGCTGATCCCAGGCTCCGGGGATGGCACTGCCTTCGAGCGCCTCTGCTCCTACTTCGCCACGAAGGGACCCGACCACGAGGGTGAGTTGGGCTCGGCTCGGCTGCCCAGCCTCCGGCATGTGGCTTTGGGAATTGGGGAGATGCAGATGATGAAACCCCTCGCTGGGCTTATCTCTGTGGCTGTCGCAGGGGACGGGCACCTGCGCAGGTGTGAGCAGACGCTGCACTTCGAGCTCCTCCACCAGCTGGGCACGGCCCCCGTGCGCTACGACCTCACGGGCTGGGTCAGCAAGGCCAAGTTCAACCTCTCCGCCCAGAACGCCATCCAGGTGCTGCAGAATTCCACGGTGTAAGTACCGGGAGGTGCCACGGCGCCGGCGGGGAACCCTCTGCCCCGTGGGAGGGGGGTGGGGATGCCCCTGCCCTGAGCTGTGAACCTGCCCCAGCTCCGGAGACAGAGCGTTGTGTGGGGCATCCCTTGTGTGGACAAGACACAACTTTTCCCATTGCCGGAGGGCAGCGTTAGGTGGGATATTGGGAAGGAATTCCTGGCTGGGAGGGTGGGCAGGCCCTGGCACAGGGTGCCCAGAGAAGCTGTGGCTGCCCCTGGATCCCTGGAAGTGCCCAAGGCCAGGCTGGAGCAGCCTGGGATGGTGGAAGGTGTCCCTGTGGGGGTCCAGCACAAGTCAGAGCCGTGAGGCTCCACCAGCAGCTGCCCAGGTTTTCCCACTGCTTTGAGCAACCTTGTAAACTAAATTGGAACTGAAAAGGAACCGAAGTGCTGCAGGTGTCGGCGCACAGGAGGGGATTTTAACCTTCTGCTTGCCTACTCCCGGCTCATTCGGTTTGGGCTCCAGCCCGGGGAAGCTTTAACAGCAGCGAACAGCTCCGTGCTCGGACCGGAGAGGATGGAGTGGGTGGGGGTGGTCCACTCCGCAGAGCAACACCAATTCGGAATTTGGGGCCGTGGGTGTGGCATGGCTGTAGAAGCAGCCGGGAGACCCAGCGGGCCGTGTGTGTCCGGCAGGAGGGCGGTCCGGGAGCTGCTGCAGCCCCGGGCGGGGGCTCCGCTGTGCTGCCGCGCCCTGGCCGGGCTGGACGGGCGCTCCCAGGCCGCCCTGCACCGCAACGCCTGCCTGAGGAAAAGCTTCGCCAGCAGCTTCGCCGCCCCCAGGAAGAGGTCGGTGTGTGCCCAGATCAAGCTGCAGGCGGTGAGTGCCGGCGCCGGGATCCTGCCCTGCGGGTCGGGGGGGATGTGGCACGGAGCATCGGCTGGGACCTTGCCTTGGACACGCTCCCTTGCTGGGGAGCCCCAGTGACCTCCTGGCTGTCCCCACCGTGGCTGTGGCCACCGGGGATGCTGCGCTGGCCTGTCCGGCATTGCTGGCACTCAGGGAGAGCCTCCCAGGAAAAGGGATCAGGCACAGATCGCACAGAGATCACACAGATCACACAGAGATCACACACAGCTCACACAGATCACACACAGATCGCACACAGATCTCACAGAGATCACACAGAGATCACACAGATCACACAGG
>VZRO01007452.1:4048-28447 GCA_013397915.1 Daphoenositta chrysoptera | reverse complement strand
AGAGGGGTCAGCAGAGGGGTCTAGAGGGTTCAGCAGAGGGGTCAGCAGAGGGTTTTGGGGGTGCTGGCGTGGCCAGGGCTGGCAGATGCTGACACAGCCCCTGCTCTCCCAGCTGCAGGCAGCTCAGGCCAGGGCGGCACAGCTGGAGCAGTGCCCGGCCGAGCGCTCCATCGTCAGCCGGCAGGAAGCCCGGATCCGGGACCTGGAGAGCCAGCTGGACTTCCAGGCCGTGCAGATGAAGCGCTTCGAGGTACCCCCTCCTCACCTGCCCTCGTGCCAGGCAGCCCTGGCACTGCCACCACCTCACCTGTGGGGACAGGAGCAGCTGGGAAGGGCTGGGAGGGACAGCTGGGGGGCTGAGGCAGCCCAGATGGTTCGTGGCACTGCTGTTATCTCCGTGTGGGGGTTTGTGACAGCCAACAGTGGCTTGGTGCTCTCCGAGAGCTTTCCAACACCTCACCTTCCCCTGGCACCCCAGGTGCTGGTGCTGCGCCTGCGAGACAGCATCATCCAGATGGGAGAGGAGCTGGAGAAGGCGGCCGAGTCGGAGGCACGGGAGAGGGAGAGCAGCAGGTACTACCAGAGGAGGATGGAGGAGATGAAGGCTGACATGGACGAGCTGGTGCAGAGGGAGCTGGAGTCCAGCCGCCGGCGCATGGAGCTGGTGAGGGGGTGCTGCTCCCGGGGTTTGGGCGGCCCCATGGCCAAAGGGGGGTTTGCTGCAGCTGGAGGTCACCCCTCATAATCCCTGGGTTGGCATGAGGGCGCCAGAAAAGTCATTTTTTGTGTGGTGCTTTGTGTGCTCTGGGTGTGGGGATGGAGCTGTTCCCAGTGCAGATATTCCCTGGGTCCTGGGCAGCTCCTCTGGGAGGGGCAGGGAATTGCTTTGCATCTCTCTGCAGGCCCAAACCATTGAACCAAAGCTGTCCTTGAGGACCCTCATGTTCCCTTTCTCCATGGCTGGGCTGGGGAGCCTGGACAGTCCCTCTGCTCCATGTTTTTTTGTGGGAAGGAAGTGGCTTTTCCTGCTCTGCTCACAGAAATGCAGTTCACGTGTGGATGTGGCACTTGGGGACACGGTTTTGTGCTGGAATTGGCAGTGCTGGGGTAACAGTTGGAGTGGATGATCTTGGAGGCGTTTCCATCCCAGATGAATCCGTGATTCCAAGTTGCTCAGGTCATTCCTGCAGCTCCTCATGCTGGTTCTCCTCATGTCAGGCAGAACCGCAGTGGGTGGGAAATGCCCTGGCCCTGCAGCAGCCCCCGAGTGCTGCGTGCCAGGGCTGGGTGTGCCAGGGCTGAGCCCAAGCACCAGATCCTCCTGGAGCTCCCAGCTTTGCCAATCCACCCCCGTGGCTGCAGCTCAGACGGTGCCAACCAGCAGCTGAACCCTCTCTGAGCGAGCAGAGCCCCAGCTGGGTTTGAAGAGCAGCAAAAATAGATTCACCTTCACTTCCCAGCCCTTTCCCAGTGTCTCTTTTCATGTTGTTTCTTCCAGTAATCCCAGGGAAAGCCTCGCTCCCGAGCGGTAATTGAAAGATATTGCAGTTCTGCTGGCAGCAGGGCCGAATTAGGAGCAGTTATTTTATCAATAATCTTTTATTTAGCAATCAAGGAGATTCCAGCATTTATTCTGCCCCGAGGCTGCCAGCCTTCCCGAGGGGAATGGTGTGAATGATTCCCAATCCTCTGCCTGCACCACGGTCAGGCTTTGTCCTTGCTCTGCCAGGCTGAGCCCTTTGTGCTCTGACTCCCCTGGGCGTGGAATGAGGTCGGATCTCTCAGCCTCTGATGCTCTGCAGAGCCATGAGATGCAGTGAGAGGCTCTGCTGAGGAGCCGTGGGGAGTCTGGGCTCCCTGATCCTGCTGCTTTCCCTGTGGGATTGAGGGAGCTGTGGTTGCTGTGATTTTGGGGGTTGGTTGCAGCTCTGCTGCAAGGGCAGTGCTTGGAACACAGATGCTCTGGCTGTTGAGATAAGGGTGGGTTCTTTTCACTGTATTTTTGGGTTTGTGCCTATATTTTGGTGTTTTGGCTTTGGTTTTGATACTTGGGGAATCCTACAGCTGCCCCTCTGGGTCCCTGTTATTCTTTCTTTCACCATTTTCTCATGCAGAAGTTAAAAAGTGCTGCTGGACAGCCCTGGGGCTTCCAGTGCCACATCCAAACCATGTCAGGCTCTCCCAAAGGACTTTACTGGGAGCTGAGGAACCCCGGATCTCCCATGGGAGAGGGGAGGAAGCTTTTTGAATGTTTCATATGGGCATGGGGTGAAGGAAGACACAGGAACTTCTTGGCACTCTTGTGTTGTCCCAAGTGTGCAAAGAGGTCTGAAAGGGATTTTAGGGGCACCTCCCTCTGATAAGACACAAACCCCCACAAACAGCTGAACTTGTAAGGCAGAACTGAGGGGTCTGGGGTTTTCAGACACTCTGATATTTGGGGTTATCTGGCGTCGCAGGAGGGAGGAGCGGGCGTGTCACAGCCCCAGACACACCTCCCCATCCCGGCTTGTCCGAGGTGATTGCTCCATGGGAACTGGCTCCATGTGCACGGCCACAGCCCGGGAATGCTGTGACATTCCTGGGAGCAGAGGCATCCCCCAGACTGTGTGTCCTCTTAAGAGCACTTGAATAAAACATGGGGCAGGGCTGTGATCGAGGAGCCGGGCCGAGCTTGTCGGGAGCCTGGTGGGGAGCATCAATAGTTAATAGAAAGCCACTTATGGCTCTGCTCCTGCTAAATCCCCCATCAATTATAAATCCAGCGTGAATTATTCACTCGACATTACTTAAGTCATGCTCTGCTCCTAACGTTTTTTTTTTTTAAATTTATTTAAATACACGGTGGTGAGGTTGTGGACTTGCCACACACACTGTCGAGGTTTAAGGAGGGGTGTTGAAGGGACAAATTTCTTGCACAGACTGGGTTAGAAATCCTCTCTTGTTTCAGAGCTGCTGCCTGTATATGCAGGTATATATGGCATATATATACAATATACAAAATACAAGGTATTTTGTTCTCACAACTCATATTTATCAGTGGTGGAGGAAAATCTCATGCCACCATCCCCAGGCAGGTTTAGGGCAGTTATTTCCACCCCTCCCTCGTTTCCCACCCAGTTTAGGGCAGTTGGGAGGCAGCCTTGTGCCATTCAGCAGGGAATATGCAGCGAGGAGCAGGGCTGGGAGCTGGAGAGCTGGCTGCCAGGCAGATGGCTCTGCCTTATGAATTTTGTAAGAAGGATGGGTTTTGAACACTTTCCAAGCATGTTTGGTAATGGCAGGGGTAGGACTTGGCCCTGCTGGTCTCTCTTTGCTCTGGCTGCACATCCTGGGTTTCCTCCCTGAGGCTGGAGCTCCTCTTCCAACAAAATCTGGATCCCAGCCTGCAGCAGCTCCTCATTTCTCAGCTGCTGTGCTGACACCCAGAGTTTGACGAGCCAGCCCCAGCCCCCTGCTGTCCTCAGGCTCTGAGTCATGGTGGGGAGGATTGAGGGATGGATTTCCAGCTTGGAGTTAATCCTGGGGGGTTTAAACCCAAGCCCTGCTCTCTGTGTTCATCGTGTGTGTACTTACACTCGTGCTTGTCCCCTGCAGGTGTCCCCTGGTGAGGCTGCAGGGCTTTGAAGGATGGAACAGGGGCTGGAAAGGAGGGAACAGGGACTGGGAAGGATGGAGAAGGGCTGGGAGCAGGCCTGGAGCAGGGATGTGGGACAATGAGTGGCTGTCATGGTGTCTGGGACAAGGAACCGCCTGGAATTTCCCTCCTGAGGCTGCTCTTAGGGAAGGATGGTGCTGGCTGTGCTGAACTGCCTGGATTTCACGGGAGAATTCAAGCATCTGGATGAGGGTTCTGGCATGAAAACTCTGGAATGAGGTCCAGCCATGGGCAGGAGCCCCTCGGTTCCCTCCTTTCTGGAGAGCTGTGTGCTTCCTTCATGGAATTCACAGGGAAAAGCAGGGGCTGATCCTGCTGGGATGAAGCCCTGGCTGGCCAAGGCACAATCCAAGGACTTGCTGGGTCTCCTCCTGCCCCTCTGTACCCAGCAGAGCTCCACTGAACCCCCCGAACACACCATGAGGGCTGGCGGGTGCTATCCTAAAATCAGGTTTCTTTAATGAAGCTGTGAAAATTCATCAGCAAAATAATTAACAAATTTTACAGAAAACTGAACTACAGGTGTGAAGACATTCTTCACAAGCTTTTTTTTGTGAGAGGCTCAGTGTAAATAACCTTTTTTTTTTTTTCTCTGGTTCTTTTGCTGGCAGATCTTTGTGCCCCGGCTCTGCTATGGCCGTGTTGTGTAACACAAACAGCCTGAACTCCAGGATTAGGGGTTTTTGCTCATTTGCAAACTTTAAAGCTCCATTTTTTTGGGTTTTTTGGCGCTTCCAGTGAACTTGAGAAGGGAAGTGGGAGCTGTTTGTGCCTCCAGCCGGGAATGCCACGCTCCCACCCAGGCGAAGGCTCAGCTCCCAGCAGGGTCCCAGCAAACCCTCTGATGTCTCTTGTCCCCATCCCCGCCTGCTCCTGGGTCTTTCCAGCTGCTCTTCCCTTAGAGAGCGAATGTCTTTGAGGAAGTGTGACGACAATTATCATCAGAGGCAGCCCGTCCTTAGAGGTGAGGGTGGGTGATGGAGGAGCCAGGAGTGAAAGCTGGGCTGTGTACGCGCTAATCAGGGCTGTTGTGATCCTGCTTTGCCACGAAAGGAGTAAATTCCTCAGGAATCCCTCAGCACCGGTGGCTGCTCACACACCAATTACACGGTGCTCGCCCCATCTCACTCCCAGCCTTCGGCGGCGCAAATTTTGTCACTTCAAACTTTCTGGAAAACCCGCGAGTTAACGGCTTAATTAAAAATAATAATGATGGATGAGTTCCGCGGGTGCGCGCTAAGTTGGTCGAAGAAAAGGGATCCTAATTGGGCTAATTAGATTGCGCTTCACTCGAGGTGGATGGGAGCCAGCAAAGGTGGTGTTGTCGCGGCAGAACCACAAACAAAAATACGAGGTGGTGACAAGGACGTGGTGCTGAATGCCCGCGGTGCCAGGCTGGGCATCCCTGGGAGTCCCTGGATCGTTTCACTGCTTTTTTTTCTCCTTTTTTTTTCTCCTTTTAACTTCTTTTCAAATAGTTCTGAGATAAAATTAGTTGGGAAAAAAAAAACCTTTTAAGAAAAAGCAGGTTTAGAAGTCCCCTTCCATGAGGGATGTGTAGAATCTCCTCCCTGGGAGACCCTGGGCCTTGAGCAGCAGCAGCTCCCTGTGGGTTTGCTGAGTCCCAGCCATCACTGAGTGAGCTCCTGCCCCCCTTGTCTTGGGGAAACCTTTAATCCAGGCTCCCTGCCAGCAGGAATCAGCCTCAGCCTTCTAAAATCATGGTTTCTCACCCACCAGCAGAGCCAGTCCTGTGCTCTGGGGCGATCTTTCCCCCAGTGTGAATGGGAGAATCTGGTTTGGAAATGTATTCAGAACCAGGCAGAACGTATATTTTATTTATTGATGATAAAATATACATCAGCCAGGGGTTCTGAGCTGGTCAGGCTGGTCCTGCTCTGCATGTCTGACTGGTTTGGTGGAAGCAGCCAGTCTCTGGTGCCAGGAGGGATTTAACAGCAGAGGATGCTCCTTTCAGCCCCTCAGCTCCAGCTGTGGTGCAGTTTGCCCAATAATATGAGTTTTCTCAACTGATATATTTTCCCCTTTATTTCTCCCCGTTTTCTGCTCGGAGGAAACAAAAAACCCAGCTCTGCCCAGCGTGAGGGTGTCAGTTCTCAGCCCAGGGACTGTGTGAGAAGAGAAATGCTTCTTGGATTTACATTTAGATAGAAACAACGTGTGTCAAAGGTGTCCAACAGCTCCCTGGGTGCCGGGTGCTGGGACGGGCCTTGTCAGTCGGTGTTCTGCAGACAGCGTTTTTCCATCTGAAATTGAATTATATTGGCAAAATTATTCCTTCCCCTGAGAGTTGTGGGGTATGGAGAAAAGCATGAGGTGTCTCTGTGGATGAGATTTGGGGCAGCTGGGATGTGGGGTTGAGCAGTGTCAGCTCCATTTTCTGGCTCACATTCGAATTGTCCCTCGGGTAGACTGTGGCCAGGGGACCCCAGGGTCACCCACGGTCCCCAGCGTCACCCCAGTGCCCTGCAGGTCCCCTTCCCAAGGCCACCAGCGTGGGTGCCACAAAGTGTGGGTGCCCAGGGGTGTCCTGGGGGAGGCAGGGGGAGCCCCAGCTCAGCAGCACCGCCTGGGATGGTCCCTTTCCTCTCAGAGTTCCCAGTGTCATGCAGAAAGTAGCGAGGTCAGGGGGGACCCCACCAGCCAGGGGGACCCCTCCAGCCCCCAGGACACTCTGTTTGCTGCTCCCACAGCCATCCCAGGGCATTTCTGTGCCCGTGGCTGGAGGAAGCAGGGCTGTGCTGCTGGTGGGGGGATGCTGCTCTGTGCCTCCCTGCCCATCCCTGTTAACAACAGCAAAACGGAGGAGTGGAATTAAACGCAGCCACCCAACTATATTTAATTTGTGCCATATCCTGCAGCTCAGGAGCTGGGTCAGTAGAGGCTCTTATCAGTCTGTGGAAGGACTCAGCTCTTTATCTGGTGTCACTCCCTGCTCCTGCAGCCCCAAATAGCTGAACACAGGCACGGAGGCACGCGGAGCTTGGGGCTCTTTCCTCTTCTCAGGGGTGGGTGTTTCACCGTGTGCCCCGTCCTGAGCCCCCGAGCTCCTTGGTGAAACACTTCCCCTGATGAAACAGGTCCTTTCCACCTTCTGCCCGAGCCAGGAGGGAAGTGGAGGGCTTGGAGATACCAAGTTTCAGCAAACTTCTCAGCAGCGCTGAGGTTTTCACCAACAGCGCGTTCCCAGGAGCCGCTGTGACACCGTGCGACCCGAACGGGGCTGTTTCTCTGCATGTTTTGATGAACTGAGATGCTCTTCCCCTGGGGCCCGTGTGCCCGGTGATTCCAGGCCTCCCATTATTTACTGTGACAGTGTGCCAGCTCCTGTGCCGTGGCCTGTCGCAGATCATCCCTCACCTCGTCACCGCCGCCACGGCGATTTCACAGCTGGCAGCTTCAATCACTGTGGGGCTGCTGCTCCCTCCGCGCTGCCCCGTGATGGCTTAGGAACAGCAGGAAGGGTCCCTTCCAGGGTGGCAGGACTTGGAATGGGATGAACACAGGTGCAGGGCCAAGCTGGTGTCTGTGGTGTGCAAGGCGGGCAGTGCTGGGTCCGTGGAGCCGTGTGGGTTGTGTCAGATTGTAAATCCTGCAATGGTTTGGGTTGCAGGGACCTTAAAGATCATCCTGTCCCACTCCCTGCCGTGGAAGGGACACCTTTCACTATCCCTGGTTGCTCCAACCTGGCCATGGACACTTCCAGGGATGGAGCAGCCACAACTTCTCTGAGCACCCTGTGCCAGGGCCTCACCACCCTCACAGGGAGGGATTTCTTCCCAATATCCCATCTATCCCTGTCCTCCGCCGGTGGGCAGCCATTCCCTGTGTCCTGTGACTCCATGCCCTTATCCAAAATCCCTCTCCAGCTCTCCTGGAGCCCCTTTAAGCACTGGAAGGAGCTGGAAGCTGCAGTTCGCATTCAGAGGTGCCGCAGGGCGCGGTGCAGGTAACCAGCCCCGACAGTCACTGGGAGCACTGGGGTGAGGGTGGGGTGGTTTGGCAGTCACCCCGCTCTCAGTTGAGGTGCAAGGCCCTCCCCTGGTGTCCCCTGTGCAGGAGCAGCAGCTGGCAGAGCTGGCAGAGGTGAGGCAGGTGCTGCAGGCTGACCTGGGCACCTCCATCCGCCGCATCGCAGACCTGCAGGTGGCCCTGGAGGGGCTGCGTGACAGCGACGACAGCGATGCCGACAGGTGAGGAACGGGGGCTGGGGAGAGCTGGGGGGGCTGGGGGGGCTCAGCTGCTCCGTGGTGGGGAAGAGGCAGCGCTGGGCAGTGCCAGGGTGGCTGTGGTTTCATGTCCTTGTCCTGCGCCGCGTGTATGAGCGAAAAACTTCGTGTTAAAGGAAGGTTTTGTGAAGAAGCGTCACCCTGGAAGTCATCCCAGGTGGCCCAGCTTAAAGTGAGCAAAAAGGGTGGGAATAGCCCCATTTGGACAGCAAATTTGGTGCCCCAGCGCTGGGTTCATGGAGTGAAAATCCTGCTTTGGATATCCCCAGGAGCTGGAGGAGCCAGTGAAACGGTGTGATTGGGGTAGAGGGTTTTACTAGGGAAAAAAAAAAAAGAGGAAAAAAATCCAGTGCATTTTTCAGGTGTTCTTTCTAAAGCCCTTCAATTTTCCCCTCTGCTACGCAGCTAAAGGGGCATCATGACAAATGGAGCCAAAACAGATAAATGAGTTCAAAAAAAAAAAAAAAATAGAAAAAACAGCTGAGGTGTGCTTGTCACCACTTGCTCTGTGTGGTGATTAAACCAGGGAAGGGTGAGATACAAACCGTGAGCTCAGACACTCGGCGCTTCCCAAAAAACAGAGTGATTTCCAATGCAGCCGATGCATCAGTGGAGGTGAGAAGCGCTTCCCGGCAGGACCGGCAGCTGCTGCCGGCAGGCTCAGCCCTGTGCCGGTTCTTCTGCTCCCTCCCTTCGCCCTGGGCTCCCGCCTGCAGCCGGGGCTGACCCTTGCGGGGAGCAGGGAGGGGTCCCCCGCCCCGCTCGCTGTGGCACCGCAGCTCCGGCTGTTTTGGGGCTGTTCCCCGCCTCAGCCCAACCCCTGCTCGGGCTCTGCTGCAGCCGGTCTGGGGAAGTTCTGCAGCTCGTGGTGGGTTTTTGGGGTGCCCGCGGGCCGTCGCTGACCCTCTGCTGTGGTCCCTGCAGCGTGCGGACGGCGCGGGAGTCGCAGTGCTCCAGGAGAGACACGTGAGTGATGCCGGGGGATGCCGAAGTGCCTGTACCTGCCTCTGCCACAGCTCAGGGACCACCAGCTGCTGCTCTGAGGGGTCCTGAGCCCCCCAGGGGACCACTGGCACGGCCAGGGCTCACACTGGCATCCAGATGTGCTGGCGTTGTGTCCCCCATGCCCATCGACCTGCTCCCGGTTCCCTGGGAGCTCTGGCTCTCATCCCGAGGGATGCTCCCACTCCTCTGGGCTGGGCTTTGAGAAATGCAGCTGATCTGTGGCTTTGAAGGAAAACTGAGATCCTAAAGGATTTCATCCGCTGCACCTGGTCTGGGGGCTCCTGGTGGGTGGGCTGGGGTAGCTCTGGCTCTGGGGGAGCCCAGGGTCACAGCAGCTCTGTCACTGCAGCTCCAGCCCCAGGCCTGGCGGGCAGTGCAGGGTTTTCCTGCCCAAGGGCTGCAGAGCACTTGGAAAAACTTGAGGGAATAAAGAACGGCAGCAGCAATGGCACAAGGACCAGGCTGCCTGGAGACGTTTCTTTTTCTCTGGTGCCACAAAGCAGCCCGAGCAGAGCCCACCAGCTGGAGCTGCTGTGCTGGAAGCGCGAGGACCCCCCGCTCTGTGCCCTGTGTCACCATCACGGTGACCCAGGACCCCTCCTGCCTGCACCTGCAGACATGACAGCTCTCTCCTGTCCCCCCCTCAGGGATGCCTGCTCCAGTGTTGGCTCCGTGCTCAGCCTGGAGCCCGCGGAGAGCGTCAAGTCCTGGCCGAGTTCCTCCACGGGCTGGACGTCCCTGGCGAGTGCCAGCGTGGCCGGGAGCGTTTTGGCACCATCCGTGGGCAGCCGCAGCACCCAGAGCCTGAGGTGAGGCACCCCAGCCCATCCCGGGTGTGTTGGGGGGTGCTGGGATGTGGGGGTTTCCTCTGGGCTCCCTCAGGACGGCGCTCAGCGGGACCTGTGGTGTTTAAGGTCAAAGCATCAAATCAAGGAAGGCAGTCACTGCCACGCCAGGATCAGTGGAACACCAGATGAAAGTCACTACATCAAAAACATGCTTCAAGCAGGAAAATATCCCTTGATGTGTTCTCTGGAGATAATTTAAAGAGGCAATGCAGCCTGTTTGAGGATTTGTATGCCATATGCTCGCTGCTGAAGGAGAGGGATGCGTTTCTACCGTTCTAATATCAAATATGTTAATTTTTGATGGTGATGCTGATGGGCTGGGAGAGAGCTGGAGAGGGGCCCGAGCACTTGCACAGCCCAAATGTCCCTGCTTGGCTCTGTGGGTGCCCAGGTGCCCAGCCTGAACTGGTGCCCATCAGAGGGACCCCCCAGTCCAGAGAAAAACCCCATTTCCAGGTCACAGAGAAACTGGTTCTTTGTGTTTCCTGTGTGAAACAATCACATGGGTTGGGTTTGGAAAAAAGCTGTAAATCAGGGTGTGGGGCTGCATCGTGGAGGGAGGTGGTGGGGATGGAGGAGGGTGACAGATCCCCTCGGAGGCTTGGGAGGGCAGGGACAGAGCAGGGAGGGAGCGTTGAGTCCTGGGGCAGGGAGCAGAGTGGGCTCCAGAGAGCATCATCCCCCTGTAGGGAAGGTGGAAAAGGCGCCAACCACCCAAATTCAGGGTGGGCAGGGCTGGCAGTGCCCCTGCTTGCAGCCCCTGTGGTTCAGAGCCTCCCCACCCCACCGTTTCCCCAGGGATGGTCTCTCAGGACAGGCGTCACTATTTTTCCTGTTTTTCTCCCCATAACAAAGGCAGGTTCCAGGCTGAGGCTGGGCACAGCTCACTGCAGCTCCCAGCTACTCCCTGCTCGTGTTCAGGTGTGTAGGTAGACGCTCCAAGGCTGTGGAATTTGGCAGGGTTGTGGAGCACAGTAGCACTGCAGACATTAGTATTTATCTCCCTGCTCCCATTCTGGCGAGCTCTGTCCCCACGGCCCCCGCCCGCCTTGTGCAGGGGAATCACTGTTGTCAGAACTGATGTTCTGAAGAGCAGTTCCCCGGCAGGAAACACCCCGGGTGAGCTGGAGGAGTTTGGGGAGGTACAAGGCAGAGTCTGAGAACAGTCAGGTAGGGCAGAGACACCTGTGGGGAGATCACAGAATGCTGGAATGCTTTGGGTGGGAAGGAACCTTAAAGATCATCCAATTCCAACTTCCATGGACACCTTCCATGGGCCAGTGATGAGTGGGAGCCCTCAGAGCAGTTGGCTGAGCTCATTGGGACCCTGCACGATAAATAAGGTCCTTCCCAAGTGCTGCTGAGGAGGTTTTGGTCCAAATGACCCAACTTTGGTCATTAATGGATGACAGAAAAACAGGCACTGTGTCTAGTATCTTATTTCTGAGCTGAAACACCTTGGATTTACAGTAAAAGACATGCAGGCTTCCAGGTTGGACATCAGCAGGAATTTCCTCATGGAAAGGGTGGTCAGGCATGGGAAGGGGCTGCCCAGGGAGGTTTGGAGTGCCCATCCCTGGAGGTGTCCAAGGAATGCCTGGGCGTGGCACTCAGTGCTCTGGGCTGGTGACAAGGTGGGGATTGGTCCCACATTGGACTCGATGCTCTTGGAGGTGTTTTCCAATCCCAGATTCTGGGATTTTCGGGACTGCCTGTGGCCCTTGTGAACAGCAAATTATCCCGAGCCCTGGCCACAGTGTGACCATCACCCTCCATCCTGGGGCTCCTGAGGGGGCAAATTGCAAATGCTGGTGTGGGAGCTGCGTTTGGCTGCAGCTCATCTAAGATGGAAATAGAGCGAGGAGGGGATGAAATGCAAACAAACAGGCGGCGAGACTGGAGGTAATAAAAATGAGATCAGGCAAACGAGCTCTTCCTTATTAAGATTCCTTTGTCTTACACGAGCACCCAGTAATGAAAAACGAGTGTTGCTCGTGTTGGCTGCTCAGCACCACATCTGGGGTGTTTGCTGAACAAACAGCTGCCAAGAGCCAGAGGAGAGCGAGGAGCTCTTATCACCCGTGTGCTTACAGGAGGGAGAGCTTTGATTAACGTTTCCTTTAATTCTCTGCTATTTAAATGCCTGTACAAAACGCTGGCCAGCAGAGCTAAGCCTCCATAAATATGACACAGCGCAGGGTTGGAATAAATATAATTTTTTTTTTTTATTAAGAAGCCAATTTAAAAGTTTATGTATTTATTCTGCCCCTTTCCAGGCAGGTTAAGGTCGTGCTGTGATGGGGGGGGTTATCCAAAGGTACAGTCAGGGAGTGGATCCACAGCCCGGGCATCACCCTGGGATCACCCTGGCAGCAATTCCCCTCCCACCTTGGTTCCCAAAACCAGGAGCCCTGGTCCCAAGGCTGCTGGGGATCCGACACGTTTATTTTTAACCACAATCGTGTCAAAAGCAAATCATTACGTGGGGAACTGGGAGCTCTTGTGTAGATGACGGTGTGACAAGAAAATCCTCTTCTGACAGAAATGGGGCCAATCTCTCTTCCCTCCCTGAAATGGAGCTGTCTTGGCTTTATTTATGAGCTCCCAGCAAAAGCATCCCAGCCACACTTTCGGCCCTGGTCATGTGTTGCAAAGCATGTGTGGATTTTATTGTATAAATGATTTCAACTGGTATAATTGTAATCATGCTAATTGCTATGTAATCTTCACTAATTATTGTTGTATGTCATTTGGGTTGGTGTGAATGGCAGATTGCAGAGCTCCGTTGGCTCCCAGGCGCCTCCCGGGCTCGGCATCTTTTGCCTTTTGCTGGGAAAATCATCTTCCCTGAGGATGATGGAGGAGCTCAGGGCTGGAGGGGCTCATGGTCCTTCCTCCTGCGGCATCACCTTCCTTTGGGGCTGCCTGAGACTTCCTGGGGTCATTCCAAACCCTGGGAACTCTTGCTGGAACCATTTGCCAGGGATTTATGGATGAGCAGAGGGTGCCGCGGGATGGGGTGCGACCATCTCGCTTCTTGTGTCCTGCCTTGTGAGGAGGATGAGGAAGACCAGCCATGATTTTGGAGAGGGATTTTGGCAGCCGTAAGGGTACAGTTAAAGAAGCAAATAATGGAATGGTTGGGGTGGGAAGGAACCTTCAAAATCATCCGGTTCCTCCCCCTGCCATGGGCAGGGACAACTTCCACTACCCCAAGTTGATCTGAGCTCTGTCCAGCCTGGCCTTGGGCACTTCCAGGGATGGGGCAGCCACAACTTCTCTGGGCACCCTGTGCCAGGGCCTCCCCACCCTCACAGGGAACAATTCCTTCCCAATATCCCACCTAACCCTGCCCTCTGGCAGTTTAATGGGTGCAGAAAATGGGAACTGTTGGGAAAGACAAGGACGGATGGGGCAGTCTTGGCCTTTGGCTGGAAACCAGGGCATGGAGAGTGTGAGGTCCCTGCTTGGACTCCGGGGCTGCGTGGTCCTTGCCAGCCATGGAAGCTGGAACAACCCCACCTTTGCAGTTTTCAGTCCGTTTCAGACTCCAAAGATTTTCATAAAAAGCAGTACCTGTCCGCCACGCTGAACAGGACAATAAATACAGCACGTTCAGCCCTTGTTCACAGCCCATTAGTGGTTCTCACCTCTCCACTCGCTTTTATCTCAGCCTTAAAACCCAAATAAAAACACTGGTGCCGGTGTTTAATTTATGAAAAGCATTCATGCAGCACGCAGGTTACAACATTATTTGGAAACGTGCAGAGTGAATGGAGCAATTTCTGTACAAAATCGCACCGAAGGATTACACCAACCATTTAAGTAAGATGCAATTTAGGATCCTAAAATCCAGCATTATTGAAATGTCTCAAACTATTAATCAGCTGTGGTGCTTCGGCAGCGTCAGCACGGGATGGGCCTGAAGGGTGCAGTGATTCTGGGAGATGAAATCTCTGGTTAATTCCTTTTATATTGAATAATCATGATTTAGGCTGGTTTAATGAGCAGGGAAAGGCGGTGGGTGCCAGGACAGGTGGGCACCTCTGTGCCCTGGGCTGTGCCAGGAAGCTGGAGCTGCTGCATTGCCCCTTCCCTTCTGCAGTCACGCATTTCCCAGCTCTGGAGTTTGTCTGCAGCCCATCTTGGCATGTAAATTATTTCACGGGTCAGCAGAGCCTGGTCCGAGCGTCCTGCCTGGATTATCCACTCCCACCCCATTCCCATGGCAACAGCAGCACTCCCAGGGCAGGAAGCTTCATTACGGCCACCACAGAGCTGCTCCCTCCCAGAGATGGGTTTGTTGTTGTTTGGGTTCTGCTGCTTTGCCCTGCCCTGTTCCCTCTTTTCCCCTCCTCCTTTCTTTCCCAAATTCACATCCCAGACTTCCCAGCCAGGCCAGTCCTGTGTTCCCTTGGCTGAGCAGTGATGGGAGTGGCATCAAGCAGTGGTGGGAGTGCCAGCAAGCAAACGTAGGTGCTTGGAGGGGGCCATAAAGTGTCCCATCAGGGGTTTGGGGACACCAGTGACCCCCAAGCCCACTGGTGACTGCAGTGTCCCCATCTCTGTGCCTCAGCTGTCCGAGGACAGGGACAGCCTGCGTGGTTGGGGCTCTGGTGTGGATCCTCAGGGCTGAGCAGAGCTGGATCCCGTGTGGTTCCTGCACCAGCCCTTGTCCCAGATGTGGCCTTGTCCCCGTCCAGCCACCCCCCCCTCACTGTGCAGCCCCTGCCCAGGGCTCCTGCAGTTCAGAACTGTTTGAGCAGCAGCCTGGGTGAAACATGCCCAGCAATAACATTGAGATGCGTTGGGGGTGCTCTGCGAGCTGGTTTCATAAAATTTTAGTGAATAATCTTTGGCTTTGACAGAAATAAAATAAATCCTACATATTGCTGTAATCTGTCAAGAAAAAGGATATTTGGAGGTAAGTGTTGGCTTGGCAGAGCTGAACCCGGCCACACCACACGCTCTACGCCAGGAATTATCCAGCCTGGCTGACCTGGGCTTATTTAAGATAAAATCCTTGGGCATTGCCCAACCGCAGTGAGTTTATCCCGAGACTCCCATGCCAATACCGGCTTTTCACTGCTCAGCCTTGTCCTTGCTGAATGTCATCCCGGTCACGGGGAGTCCCACAGTCTAAACTAACACCGATTTCTGTTCAGGGTGAGCAGAGACACCAAGGACCCCGCTCCGAGCCGGCCGCTGTCCTCCCGGAGCTCTTCCAGACCCGGCGAGGCTGCAGATCCGGGAAGAACGGCGAGTCCCCTACTGGGGACCAGACGACGGGAATATGGAAAACCTCTGGCAGAAGAAGAGGAGCTGCAGAGCCCAAAGAAGCCCGCGGACAGGACAGGAGAGACATCCCCATCGCTGCTGCGGCGGGGCGGCTCCCCGGCCGCGGACGGGCGGTTCTCCAGCGCGGTGTCTCCGCCGGTGCCCAGCAGCAGGAGGCTCTCGGTGGCACCGGGGCCGGTGCCCAGCTCGGCAGCGCTGTCCGAGTACGTGGAGGAGCTGCGGCGGCAGCGGGGAGCGGAGGGGGAGCCGGGGCTGCCGGGGCTGGCGGGGGACACCTCCCCGCTGCCCATTTACCGCACCACCGGCGCCGCGGCTCTGCGGCGCTGCCGGCCGGTGCCAGCGGCCGAGGAGCCCCCGGGGAGGCTGGAGAGGGATCGGGCAGGGGAAGGGGAAGGAGCAGGTGCCAGCCTGGCCCGCTCCTCCAGCCTGCGGAGCATGGCCTCGGAGCCCGCCGAGCCGCCGCGCTCCCCGGCGCTGAAAAGGGCATCGAAATTCGGCTCCTACGACTCCCTCCTGCCGGCCCTGGACGGCTCGGGCCGCCGGCCGAGCTCGCCGGCTGCCGGGTTGGAGGTGCTGGGTGCGCCGCGGCTGAGCTCCTGGAGGAGCTGCCTGGAGCCCTCGCTGGAGGATGTGGAGCTGGGGAAGGAGCCCGAGGGGTTTCTGAGCTCTCTGTCCAGCGACGGGCTGGGGGAGGGGAAGGGGAGCGACCCCTTCAGCTGGCGAATACCCACCCTCAACTACGAGAGGAGAACCAAGGTTGACTTCGACGATTTCCTGCCGGCCATCCGCAAGTCGCGCTCCGCCAGCAGCCTGGCCAGACCCCGCAGGGACAGAAGGGACGGCCACCGGCCCCTCACCGTGCGCTTCGAGGATGAGGCCGTAGCGGGCACTCTGGAGTCCTCCGAGACCAAGGGCACGGCCAAGTGCAGCCGGGAAGAGCCCGGGGACCTCTCTGACTCCTCCTCATCCTCGGGCTCCCGCCTCTCCTCCCGGAGCGCCGACAGCATCAAGCGCCGGCCGCAGCCCCCGAGAGGGGACGGGGAAGGCTCCAGCGGCAGAGGCAGCGCCCAGGGCAGCGGGATGAGCCGCCGGGCCGAGGCCGAGGACAGGGAGGACGATGTCAGCAGCATCATGAAGAAGTACCTGGGCAAAGACTGAGGTAACTGCTGAGCCGCTGGTGGCGTGAGCTCAGAGCAGGTTCAGGACGCTGGTCCTGAGCTGCTGTCCCCCCTCGGTGCCTGTGCTGATGCTGGGGACAGGGTATCCCGGGACAGCAGGAATCCCCGTGCTGCTCCTGGCACGTCAGAGCATCCCAGGGCTGCCAGGGTGTCCCTCGGGGTGTGTGGCACTGGGACTGCCCCCCCCCTTGCCTTTGAACCTTCAGAGCTGCAATGGGGACGCTGCTGGTGGCAGGGACAGCCCTAGAGCTGTCCAAAGCACCAGCTCGGAATTCACTGGGGTTTTCCCCAAAACAGCATCCCTCAGCACCCAGCAGACACATCCCACCAAGGCCCTTGAGAGCTCCCTCCTCAGGGGCCCAAGTTTCTTTTGGAAATTTCTTTAGAAATCAGCTCGGGCTGGGTACTGGGGGTTCCCTCTCTGGAGGATGGATGTCCCGCCTGGCCCAGACATCCTTCCCTCATTCATCAACAGCCCCAACACCCACTTGGATGCCATGTCTGGATTGCAACTGACACTTGGAGAATTAGGATTTATTGCTGCAATCCAGGTTTGAAAGCAGAGTCCCTAATGAATGCGCCACAACTGTAATTAAGTGTTTAAAATAGATTAGAAAAACATTTTGTAAAACCATTGCCTTTAGAGTAACTTATTGGATGTCAAGCTGTGACCAAATTGACTAAGCCAACACACGAAGGGAGCGCGTGTTAATAAAACATTTCTTTCCAGGAAGCAGATTTGCATAATGCAACGTCCCACTTTCTGCAGGATTCCTCTCCATCGAGCGCAGCAGCCGTCCCCGACCTGCAGTGATGAGGAGCCACGTTGGGCACACGGCTTCCTGCTCCTGCCAGAACCACCTCAACGTGAGCAGAGACTGCAGATGGCTCCACGAAAGTCGTGGGATGGTTCTACAAACTTTTTTTTGGTCTTGGACATGGTTTCCTTATGCTCCCGCCCCGTTTCCCAGCGCCGCAGCTTTGCTCAGGGCCAGCCGCGGGGACAAGGACTTTCCTGTTCTCCTGCAGTTGTTTGATGTGGGAGTTGGTGCTTTAATTAAAACCCAGCGGCTGCCACAGGTGCTGAGGACGTGCCACGGCCTGGGAAAGGCCACGCTGAGAGGAGCTGGAGGAACACCAAACCCTTCCTTTGTATCCCGGAGCTGCAGCCCGGGTGTCTCATCCCACACTGCACTGCTCAAAAACCAGCTGATCTTCCAGGAGGGTCTCAGCGTGACGCCCAGCAACAGCAGAGCTCGGAAATGTTTATAATCCCACAGGTATTTGAAGATGGATCCATGTGTGCTTCCATGGCTCCAGCCTGTGGGGGCATCCGAGCACATCCCATGGCACCCAAGGCACGTGGAGTGGGGGCAACAGGGGGCTCTATTTAATGTCTGCTTGGTTTTTACACAATAAAATATTTGCTTCTTTGACACGCAGGTCCCTGCTTGTTATTCCTTTCCCCGTGGTGGGAGCAGGTCCAGGGAAGTGGTGCAGTGCAGAGCCCAGCCCGTCCTTCCACATGCACAAAAAACTCTTTTCTCAGCCTCACCCTCCTTTCCTAGAAGAGATCCAAACTTATTCCTTGATCAGAGGTTTTGGGACAAAAGGATGCAGGTCCATGCACAAATCTGTCTTCTCCATCAGGGATTTCCAAGGCATTTTCCAGGCTGGGAAATTTGCACCAATCTGCACAACCTCCCGGGACCCCCCGGGAGAGCCACGGGGCAATGGCAGCTTGAAAGGCCAGTTGGGCACTGTTCAGCATTTTGTTTTGCCTGTTGGATTCTTCACCTTCACTTCTAATTTAAAGCGAAGCCTTGCAGCAAGCAGCGTTTTCCTTGTCAGCGATGGATGAGGAGCCCGGGGATGAGGGCTCACATCAGCACTTTGCTCGGCCGCCTGTCAGCAATTCCCGGCGATTCCCGGGTCCCTGCAGGGCCAGCAGCCCTGGCAGGAGGCAGCTCTGCTCGGGGTGACATTCCCTCTGCTCCCACGTGTCCCTTTCACGATGTGCGCCTCATGCAAGAAGGCAGCAAATGAAGAAATTGCCTCTAATTAGTTTAAAATTGGTCTTTCTAATGATTCTGCTATTTCTGGGAGAAAAAAAAAAAGCGAGTGCTTTTCTCTTTGCAGTTGCTCCCCAGAGGGATTTCATAGAAGCTGGGAATCACAGAAGGGTTTGGGTTGGAAGGACCTTAAAAATCATCCAGTTCCTCCCCCTGCCATGGGCAGGGACACCTCCCACTGTCCCAGCGTGCTCCAAGCCTGGCCTTGGACACTTCCAGGGATGGGGCAGCCACAGCTGTTCCAGGGCCTCACCACCCTCACAGGGAAGAATTATTTCCTAATATCCCACCCAGCCCTGCCCTCTGGCAGTGGGAAGCCATTTCCTGTGTCCTGTCCCTCCATCCCTTGTCCCCAGTCCCTCTCCAGCTCTCCTGGAGCTCTTTTAGGCCCTGGAAGGGGCTCTGAGCTCTCCCTGGAGCCTTCTCCTCTCCAGGTGAGCACCCCCAGCTCTCCCAGCCGTGGCAGAGGGGCTCCAGCCCTCGGGACTCTGCTCTGCCCAGAGGCAACTGGTGGCACCTGAGGGGAGGGACACCAGTGGCACCTGGAGGAGGGACACCCGGGGCCAGGAGTCCAGTGCTGCCCCACCTTCGGCCTCTGAAGTCCCACCTACAACCACCGCCAGCGGAGGTGTTGCTTTGCAGCTCGTTTTTAATCTAATCTCCAAACGTGACATAAATTGCTCATTATTTGTGGCTGTAGCAAAATGATTCCTTTGACACGAAGCCTTTGATTTGGAATTACTACAGCGTCGGGTTTGCTGGAAATTAAGCTGTTCCTATTTCAACTTGCAGGAGAAAAGCAGATTTGTGTGTAATGCGCTGACTTCTTTCTTTTCCTTTCGCTTTGCAGGACACGAGGGAAATTGCTCTGTCACTTGGAATGGCTGTGCACATCCTTTAATGACAAACCAGGACAAAACGATGCTTGGCCTGGAGCGTTTCAGGCTGAGTCCAGAGAATTGTTTGCCCTTGGAGCAGGCAGAGAGCAAAGCTCATGGATGGTGAGACCGAGCCATCCATCAGCTCTGGCCAGCAGAAAATACGGCGTGTGTATGGCATAGGAGGGAAAGCTCCCGTTCCCTGCTCCCCCGGAATGCTCAGGAGACACAAAACCGATGGCTGAGGCAGCCAGGAGCAGGACTGTGGTCATTTATGGCCTGCAGTGGGAGGACAGGAGTTATTCCCTTTTTCCCCGCGTTTTAGCACATTCTTGCACGTTCTTTCAGCACAAGAGCTTTGCCCTGTGCTGCTGGCAGGGATGGAGCCCGCGGGGAGGGAAGTGTGGGAGCTCCACGTCACCCCTGGAGAAGGGATCCTGTCGGGCAGGATCCTTCACCTCGGAGCTGGGAGCAGCAGGAATGTGAGGATAAAGCCCCTGGAGCCCAGCACCCCCAGCAGCCACCCCTCCCTCCGCAGGAAGGGCAGACCCTGGCAGAGGGAAATGTCTCCACAGCAAAAGCGTCGAGCAACGAGACTGCCAAGGCTCTAATTAGCATAATTAAAGCGTGCTCTCTCCTTCCACTGGCTGTGCCTGTGGAAAGCCTTCCTCAGAGGAGTGATCTGTGTAAGAGGTCCTTCTCTGCGTGATGCCCATCGCTCAGGGTGGAGTGTCCAGAGCCGTCCCAGCGCTCCTGGGGCTGGCACCGGCTGCTTTCCTGGCAGAGCTGCCTTTGGCTCGTCACCTCCGTCTCTCAGGGAGAATCCAGCGGCAGTGAGGGTGAGCTGGGCAGGCTCGGGTGCAGTTCCCAATCCTTTCTGAGATGGGTACCAGGGCTGGAGACCCCTCTGGTCTCCCCATCGCCCCCCTGAACCGCGGCATCTTTGCAGGAGCTGAGCATCAAGGGAGATCATAGAATTCCTGAGCTGGAAGGGACCCACAGGGATCATTGATCCAACTCCTAGTCCTGCACCAGACCACCCCGAGAATCCCACCATGTGCCTCAGGTGCTCTGTGGCCTCCCCCAGTGCTCTCAGAGCAATCAGGGAACTCCATGCACTGCACTTCCAAGTGATTAGCCGGGTCCGTGAGCATCTTTTCCAACAAATAAGCTGATTTTCCCAGCACCTGTATCTGTGAAGGCTTGGCTTTGACTCCTAACTCTGCTCGGGGGGACAGGAACCACCCAGAGCTGCACATCCTCACCTGGCAGAGCAGCCAGGGGTGTCCTGATGGGTTGGTGGCTCCGGCAGCAGGATGGGGATGTGAGACCCGCACCTCTCCTGCACCGTGTTCAGCTCCTGCCCGCGCTGACAGGATTCAATTTCACGGCACTTGGATGCAGGGAGTTAATTCCCGATTGCTGCCATGCACGGAGCCTGTCTGCCATTAAATGTGTCCCTTCCAAAAGGGAGATAGAATTGAAATTATTCTTCCTGCGGGCGGCTCAGCAGGCGTGGCAGCCTCCCCCTGCCCTGCTCACTGTTTGCTGTCGAGGTTGGGTGGTGCTCCAAGCCCACCCCCGGCACAGTGACTTCCAAATGGGTTTGGAATGGGGAAACGAGCCCGTGAAGAGATGAGCCAAGTCTTTGGCATGGCGTGGCACGGCAGGGATGGACGGAAAATGAAAACACACTGGATTTACCAAAGCAGTGCGGCCTCGGCCACCCTCCTCATCCTTGTGTGGATGGAGAGTGGGAATTGCATCCCTGTGCTGTGCAGGACCATCGAGGGTCACCCCAAATCCCCCATCCCCACCACAATCAGGATCCTACCCCTTCCCAGGGTCTCCCATCCCGCTGCGGGGCCTGTCGGGAGGAAGGCAGGATGCGCTCCCTGCCCAGCTCCCTCATTTCCCCCTCGCTCAGGGCCATCTGTCAGGCTGGGGCTCGGTTTTACCAGGCTGAGCTTTATCCTCATCGCAGTCCCGCTGGGATTCCTGCCTCAGGAAGCCCACACCCTCCTGCCGCGCCGGTGCCAGGAGCGCGCTGCGCTCCAGCGAGGCTCCCGGCAGAGCCCCGAGCATCCCGCATCGTCTGGGGAACATCAGCCGCCCCACACGCACCGTGCCTCGCCTCCGAGGGGGAAAAACCCCTAAAGCTGGGCCATGGGGTCAGAGGAAGAACCGAGGTGGCTGCGCTGAGGCTCTGCTGGGCTCCATCCCGCTGCTGCGGGGGCCTGGAAAAGCTGAGATCCAGATGGAAAAGGGGGGTGTGGTGGGGCTGTGCGGTGACCTCCCCAGGCTGGGATCTGCCCAGGAGCTGTAGGGACAGGCCTGGCTCTGCTCCAGAGCCCCCCAAGTCCCTGGGTGGCTCCTGGTCTCTCTCAACTCAAAAGGTCCAGAATATGCATTATATGCATTATATGCATTATATATTATATATGTGTATATATATATTATATAGTATGTATTATATATATATATTATGTATTATATATTAAATATATTATGTATCATATATTAAATATNATTATATATTATATATTATATATTATATATTATATATTATATATTATATATTATATATTCTGTGTTCTGTATTCTGCATGATGTGTTTTATTGATGTGCTCTATATTTATAGAGGAGCTTGCTAAGTCATCAAATGACTGATACAGTAGGGAAAAACCACTATAATTATCCTCATTCTATTTTCCACTTTCACTAAATGTACTTTTGAGCTGCTATAATGGCTATAATTAATTTTTGGTTGTTATTTTGGAGTGCAAGCCCACGCAGGCCTTTCCCACCTGTATCCAAGAGATCACTTTTACCACACGCCCACAGAAGGCCACCCTGGCCATTAAGGAAAATTGCTGCCAAATGAACTTTATACAAATTAGATTTTGCTGGACAGCCAGTGAACATTCCCAGTAATTTGGATTGTGCTAAATAATTTATAAGAGGACTGAGGGCAGGAGATGGGTCCTCATTTGCTCACCCGCCTGATGAAGAGGGAGCAGCCACTGCTGGGCATAAACCTCCAGACACTCCCCTTTGGGGGGAAAGGGTTGTTTTTCCCTCAACTCCCAGTCAAGCTGCTCTTTCTGAGTGATGAATTTCTCTGAATCGAAGTCCTGAAAGAACAGCCAGAGCTTAATTACAGTGCAAGGTCTTTGTGCTGGTGTGGCACATTGCAAACCAGCTGGGGAGAGAGCCCCTGCTGCAGGAACCCTTCCAGAGCCCCGTGCTGGCACTGGGGCACCTGGAGCAGAGGGAGGGTTTGAAAGGGAATAAAACCCACCCAGCAGAAGCAAATCCCGGATTTGAGGCTCATTTGCATTCCCATTGCAGAGCTCCAGGCTGGCACCGACTCCAACCCACCCAGGCATCACCTACAGCAAAAATCCAAAACTGGGGCAAACTGGTGCCGCTGAAAAAGCTTTTCCTAAGGAATATTCATGTTTTTATCTGCTGGCTGGAGCAGCCAGGGCACCATGGCCGTGCCTTGGGAAAAGGGACCCTCAGAGCTGGCTGTGACCCTGAGCTTGTCACGCTGCTGCCACTTTTTGCTGATGTGTCAGAAATAGCTCAAGGTCTCTCGGGTTTTAAGACAAAGGTTTGGTACCTGTCCATTTTAATTACTCTCCAACAGCACAGCCTTTGTCAGCTGCCATCCTGAAGGATAAAACCATCCTGCTTTGCCAGAGTTTCCCGGCAGCGGTGGGTGGGATTTCACAGGGATTTTGCCTGCCTGCTGCTGTACAAACACACCCAGGAGAGGTGCCAGGGAGAGGGATCAGGGTTCTGAGCTGGGGTGCCCGGGGCAGGCACCGGGATCAGCACCAGGACGTGGCAGCTCAGCCGAGCACGGGGAGCGTGGGCAGGGATCCAGGGAAACAGGACTCTGTGCTGGAAACGCGAACATGTGCTTTCCGGAAAGTGCCAAGAAAGCAACATTTGGAGGTTAAGAAATGGCAGAAAACAGACAGATTTTTCCATGCGAAATTCGGAGAAACGAAGACTGCGAGTTTGGCGGAGCACAAGCTGTGCAGTTTGGGTGATTAATTCATTAATATTTGCAGGGGGTTTTGGGCTCCTTGGATAAATGGTGGCAGTGGCATTGCTGTGAGGGGTGGCCAAGGACAACGCAGGAGTGATGGGGTGCAGGAAGGGGAATGTGGGTCCCCTTCTCCCCCGGGGATTGGTGGGATGGGCTGGAGGTGCAAACCAGATGTGTGAGGGGGCACACCCAGGGCACACCTGGAGGGCACCGTGCTCACATCCCTGACCCCAGCTGGAGCACCATGAAATGGCAGTGCCTGCTCCCCTGTCCCACCTCTGCACCCCCCAATATCTCAGCATTGTGGTTTTGAGCCCAAAACACCCTGCAGATTAAATTATTTATTCCTATGAAATGTGCTTACAACTGCAGAAAGAATTCACTTAATTGAGAGTGCAGCCAGCGTTTTAATAAAACTATAAAAGGGTGAAACGTGCATAAACAGAAGAAAAGTGTTTAATCTCGGCACAATCACTTGATGTTCGTGAGAGCATTTAGCTTCCAATATAGCAAAGCAAATAATACCGAGATCCCACGAGCAAAGAGATATTTTTATCCTTTTGCACAAGCCCTGGGTTTTTAAATCTGACATAGTAATTGTGAATTATGGCAGTCCATTACCATAGCTACAGGAGGCTCTGACCAGCCAGGGGATCACGTTACTAATGGCTGTCACAGGTCGGCTGCGGTGACAGCGATCCCTTGGGACTGCCGTGCCCTGGGTGACACCGCCGAGGTGGCATGGCAGCACGTGGCACCGTGGGCACAGCATGGGTGCCGGGTCAGAGTGGCAAACTTGAGTAGGAGCCACTCCTGCCTGTGCTCTAGACCTGGGACCAGCACCCTTTTGTCACTGGATATGGGATTGGAACCCTCCTGTCACTGGATATGGGATGGGCACCCTCCTGTCACTGGATATGGGACCAGAACCCTCCTGTGCATTGGATATGGGACTGGCACCCTCCTGTCACTGGATATGGGATTGGAACCCTCCTGTCACTGGATATGGGACTGGCACCCTCCTGTGCACTGGATATGGGACTGGCACCCTCCTGTGCATTGGAAAGGGGCCGAGCCCCCTCCTGTGCATTGGATATGGGACTGGCACCTTTCTGTCACTGGAAAAGGGACTGGCACCCTCCTGTCACTGGA
>VZRO01007451.1:0-10106 GCA_013397915.1 Daphoenositta chrysoptera | reverse complement strand
ATCCCAGTGCCACATCCCAGTGCCACATCCCAGTGCCATATCCCAGTTCCACATCCCAGTTCCCTATCCCAGTGCCACATCCCAGTGCCCCATCCCAGTGCCACATCCCAGTGATATATCCCAGTCCCATATCCCAATCCCACATCCCAGTCCCACATCCCAGTGATATATCCCAATACCATATCCCAGTGCCATATCCCAGCCACCATCCCAGTACATCCCAGCCCTACACCCCAATCCTGAATCCCAATCCTGAATCCCAGCCCTTCATCCCCTTTTTCATCCCAAAGCAGCTCTTCAGCCATTCCAAGAGACCCTTCCCCCTTTCCATCGTGTGTAAAACATTGGATCACGGCGGTCACCTCACCCCGCCCGCTCCCGGCTTTAATTTCTCAGGAAAATCCAGCAGATTTGGGACAGTTCCGGCACCCCCACCCCGCCACATTCCTGCGGGATTCTCCCGCTGCCACCCGTGACCTTCCAGCCCCGGTTCCTCCTTCCCTGAGTCCTCCCGTGTCCCCCCGCGTGTCCCCGGTGTCCCTTGGCGGTGCCAGGCGGGTCCAAGGCCCCATCCCAGGAGCTGCTCGTGGCTCCTCCAGACTCCGTGGTGGGGACAGAGGACAGGGAACCCCAGGAATTCCATCACCAGCCCCCATCGGGCAGCTCCCAGGTTCCTGGGAGCCAAATCCAGCAAATCCAACCCTTCCCAGGGCCGGGGCAGCCGCTCGCTCCTCGCTGAGGTGTTTAAGGGGCGGACGAGGCCCAGCGCCGTCCCTGTCCCTTTGGGAAGGGACAGACACGGAATGCTGCTCGCTCTGCTCCTGGGAACCACAGCCAAGGCTTGAACCCTCGGCCGGGTTTAGTGGGGAGCCCCCCACTCCCCACATCCATCCACATCCCACCCCACAGCGGGAACGCACGGAGCATCCCCCCGGGCCACCTCCCCGAGCCTCCCCGGCCTCCCAGCACCCTCCAGCTCGGGGTTTTTCCCCCTTTCACTCCCTTTTCCAGCAGTTTGTTTCCCTGGCTCTCTTAGTCACCAAGGTGAGGCCCTGACAGAGACACAGACATCAAAAACAAGAGGTGATGAAACGCCGGGAATAATTAAGTTGCACTAAATCACCGGCCCCGGCGGAACGCTGCCAGGGAGCTCGGGAAAACTGGAGCACCGCGGAGCCGAGCTGTTATTAATAATCACCAGCGCCCTGGTGAACAACAACCTATTTTACACCCATTTTTTGGGAAGGGGCAGCAATGGGGACAAAACATCCAGCGTGACGGGCAGGAGGGCGAGGTTTGCTCCCCGCCAGCTCCGCGCTGCGCATCCCGGGATATTCCAGCCCGGATCCATCCCGGGGCCGCCGGGATGAGCCCAGAGCAAGTCTGCTCCCGCCGCGGATCCTCCACGCAACCCCGGGCCTTACGTAAGGGCAGCTTTATCCTCCTGCCATCGGGCCCGGCCTGCAGCTCCCGTTCCCAGCGTGTGGGCGAGCCGCTCGCCCCGGGCTGGCAATTGCACAGCTCCTGCACCTCTGCCTCGCTCCCCACATGCAACTCCCGACGGGCAGCTGGTGGCAGGCCGGGATGTCGCTCAGTCCCGGATTTGGGATGCGTTCGCCTCGCGTCCCGCCGGGATTCGTCCTTGGGAATGGTTGGGGGTGAAGGATTTGCTGCCCGGCAGCCTCAGCGTGGTTGTGGGGTTGAACGCTGGTGGAGGGGATGCTCCAGGTGCCAAAAATCTGGGATGTCACTGGGTTTTTTTGAGGAGGGAAAAGAGGTTTTAATGCAAAAATTCCTCCTCCCATGAACGCTGGGGTTTAATGCAAAAATTCGTCCTCCCGTGAACGCCGAAGCGATGGCTTTACCTGGAGCTGATTTAGGGTCTGATCCCACTTGGTTCCATCTCTGCAAGAGGTGCTGGTGGAGGGGATGCTCCAGGTGCCAAAAATCTGGGATGTCACTGGGTTTTTTTGAGGAGGGAAAAGAGGTTTTAATGCAAAAATTCCTTCGTCAACAAACGCTGAACCGCTGGCTTTGCCTCGTGCGGATTTAGGGTCTCGTCCCGCTTGGCTCCATCTCTGCAAGAGCCCAGACAGATTTAGGGGTTTGGGCTGGTTTCGGGTGCCACGTGGCCGTGGGTAAAGCTCGAACCCCAATTCCCACCGGGTTTCGTCAGGAGAACCGTCCAGATCTGGTCAAAATCCTCCCTGGCGGGGTAAACCCGAGGGTGTCGAAATTTGGGAGAGCTGTAAATCTCGTGTGTTTGTAAAATCTTTAAGCCTCCGTCTGCAATGCGCAGGTAAACCTTTAATTCCCTGACAATGCCGAGCTAACTCCCAGCTAAATCCTTAATTCCCGTGCACCGTAGCCCTGTGGATTCGCCCGTCTGCAGCCCAGGTCTCGTCTGCAGCATCCACACTCTTTGGATGTGGAAAAATCCCCCAAAAAACATCTGTGTTCCAGGTTCTGGTGCTGGAAAAATCCCCCAAAGTAGCCGTGTTCCAGGTTCTGGGCTGGAAAAATTCCCAAAATAGCTGTATCCCAGGTTCTGGAAAAATCCCCCAAAACAGCAGTACCCCAGGTTTTAAGGGTGGAAAAATTCCCAAAAGAGCTGTGCTCAAGGTTCTGGGGATGGAAAAATCCCCAAAATAGCTGTGCTCAAGGTTCTAGGGNCCCAGGTTTTAAGGGTGGAAAAATTCCCAAAATAGCTGTGCTCAAGGTTCTAGGGCTGGAAAAATCCCCCAAAATAGCTGTATCCCAGGTTCTGGAAAAATCCCCCAAAATAGCTGTACCCCAGGTTCTGGGGCTGAAAAAATCCCCCAAAATAGCCATGCCCCAGGTTCAGCTGGTTTTGCTCTACTGATCAAAGTTTCTGAAACGCTTTTGCACCTCTAAAAATCAGGAATAATGATGGATCCTGCATCCCTGCAGTGTCCAGCACCTGCCTTGAAGCTCACAGCGTGCAGGAGGACGGGGAAAAACCACCAAATTTGGGGTTCCGAGCCTTCTGGCACCCGCTGGATGTGACACGTGGGAACCATCCCATCGCTGCTCCAGCAGCCGCTGACAGATTCTCCCCCTGATCCAACCGGATCCCGTCCCGGGGTGACGGGGACAGGGGCAGGTGGGGGGGACGCCGAGGAGCCCGACGGGTTTGGGAGCTCGTCAGCCCCGTGCTGACAGCCAGGCCGGGGCTGGGATTGCTCCACGCGGGTCCCAGCCGCTGGCAGGACATTTCCCAACCCGGAGAAACCTGTAGGGACGACCACCCTTTCTTAGGCAACTTTCCTGACTCAAGATCCCATCCCAAAGCAGCGGGAGATGGATCTCTGCTGCCTCTTGCAACACAGACCCATCCAAACTGGTTTTCCCATTAATCCCTCTTCCAGTGATTTTTTTTTTTTTTTTTAATCTTTTTTTTTGGGTGATTTTAGGTGCTGTTGGCTCTTCAGGAGCCTTGGCTTTCCTGGGATGGGGAGCTGAGCCCATCCAGCAGAAATGAGCCAAAATTGTGTCTTTTATGACACAATTCCTGAGGCAGGAGGGAAGGGAATGATTCCTCTGGGAACCGGGCAGGTGACACACAGGGAGGGACTGTCCAGCTGCCTTTTTTTGGATATTTATGGCCCAAATATTGACTTGGAGCAAATCCGGAGGACAGCGCCGTGTTCATCCCCATGGATTTACAGCCGATTTCTGAAGGGTGAATATTTTTGTAGAAGAGGGAGAAGTTGCTGATTTATTTCAGCACCCAGCGAATCACAGAATCAGGGAATATCCAGAGCTGGAAGGACCCCACAAGGATCAAGGATGACGATCCCAGTGGGCTAAAACCCCTTAATTACACATCCCAAATACGCACGGAACCATCTGCCGTGATCTCCACCTTGTCCAACCCACCTATAAATTAATTTCGGGGTCTCCAGCACCGCGCGCCGCCACCACACCTGGGTGCTGCCAGGTCCCGCGGCAGGTCCTGGCAGCTGAAGGGTTACTCAGCCCCATCTGCTCAGCTCCCCATTTCACAAGGGCGGGTTTGGAGTTTTACTACAAGTTTCAGACAATGAAGGTGTGTCTGCGCTCCGAGCCTCGTTTGCCCGTTGTGTGGGCGTCGGGTTCAGCGCCGTCTTGTCAACACTTGAATATGTTGAGCATCACTCACGGGGCATTCTGTAAGAAACCTATTAAGTTAATTACCGAGGCTGTGTGTGTGTGAGAGAGAGAGAGAGAGCGTGTGTGCTGCTCCTGTAAAAAATTTGGCTTTCTTCGTTGCAAGACACTTGTGATGCAAGCCCCGGGCTCTCGGTGTGATGACATCTCGTCTGCTGCTGTAACTGAGCCGGGGCTCGGCAGAGCTGCCGGAGAGGGAGGGGGGTCAAGGGGGGGACCCCAACTCATCCTCAGCCTTGGGGACCCCCACCCGACCACCGGGACCCGCTGCGGTGTCCCTGGGCATAGCCCGGGGGGGGATTGGGGTGTAAATCCTGGATTTGTGGGGTTTGAGCTCGGAGCAGAGCAGCTCCTGTTGTTGGGTTTTACATTTTCTGCTCCGTCCGAATTCCTGGGAAAAGGCAGCTTCAGAGGAGCGTGGAGTGGTTTGGGTTGGAAGGGACCTTTAAACTCATCTCATTCCACACCTTCCACCGGAGCGGGCTGTTCCAAATTCCATCCGACCCGGCCTGGGACACTTCCAAGGATGGGGCGGCCACAGCTTCTCTGGGAGACCCCTTGGTTTGGGAATAAGGCTGGGAAGAGACCTCTCGGTGTTTATATCTGCACCACCACCCACAAGCGGCCCCAAATAATCCGGGCTGGAGTTGGGGGGGCTATTTTGGGGTGCTGGGAGGTCCCAGAACGGTTTGGGGAGAGGATGGAGCAGAACGAATCTCCATGGGGGGACACCCCCCGTGTTTCTCCTCTCCCCCCTTCCCACCAGCGCCTCTCCACCCCCGTGGGGAAGGAGCTGTGGCTCTCCCGGAGGGGAGCAGGGATTTTGGAGCGACGCTGGAACTCCGTGAGGAGCAGCGCGTGCTGCCCCAGCCCGGCCACCCCTTCCCAGCTTTTCCCCCGCATCCCTTCCCAGCCCGGCCGGAACGCTTCGCCGCCTCCAAAATAAATTCAAATTTAGGTTTCCCCTCTCCGCAACCCGAGCCAGGGCAGAGGGAGCGGGGCGAGGGCTGGCTCCCGGCTCCCGGGGTGGTTTTTTTTTGGGGGGAGGCGTTGCACAAACAGCCCCCGGCGCTTGCACGCGCCCCAGGTAGGGCGGCTCAGCCCCCTCCCTGCAGCATCCCACGGGAGCCCGGATCCGGTGGACTTTTATGGAAGAAAGGGAAGTCCGCGGCACCGCCGGAGCGGCTTTGGCAGGCGAGCGGCGCTGCGTTAACCCCTCGTCCTCCTCCTGCTGCTGGGGTTGCATTTTTGGGAGGGGTCAGCAGCTCCTCGGAGCCTCTGCCGAGAACCGGAGCTCCACGGGATGCTCAGCAGCCAAAAAAACTCCTTTAAAAAGGCGCATTTGGCTCCTCATCATCATCCAGATCAACGCAAAGCGCTCCCGAGCATCCCATCCTCCCAGGGCACCCCCTCCCCGAGCAAAAAATCCGAGCAGGAGGGAAAAGTGAGGAAAACTGGAGTTTCCGGCCGGAGCTTCTCCCGTCCCAAGGGCAGCTCTGCACTCTCCCTCCGAGCGCTGCCAATTCCAGCCCTCAGGAAGCGGCGTGGGGGGGATTTTGGGGGGACGGCGAGGCCGGACAGCGCCGACCCCTCCCGGCCGGGGGCTGTCGTCATCGGGGGCCAAAAGGAGAAGTTTTGGCCAGCGGAAGGAAGGGAAAAGCAGAAAAAAAAACCAACCCAGAGGAATAAATGAGCCCCCCAAGCCCAGGCTGCCGCTCCCATCAGATTAGGGAAGCCGAAATAGCCAAATTGGCCCAGAGCGGGAGCAGGGCTGGCACGCGCGGGCTTTGATCCGCCCCCGCGCCCGGGAAGGTGCCTGGGACGGGGATCAGACACCCCGGGGAGGAGGAATTGGCAGGGGAGGGGTTTGCGGCGGCTGCGAGCACCCCCGGACCCCCGGCAGCCCCCCCAGCCCGGCTGCGGGGTGGGATTTGGTGTCCGTGTGGGTTCCGGGGGAGGGATGGGCTCGGTGTCCGAGCCCAAACCCCACCGGGATCTCTTGGTGGTCATGGCTGGGTGCAACCCCCCAAAATCGCCACAGCACGGCCAGGAAGTCCAGGGAGGGGATTCTGGTCCCTCTGTCCTGCTCTGGTGAGACCCCACGTGCAGCTCGGGGTCCCCAACACCACAAGGACGTGGAGCTGCTGGAGCAAATCCAGACGGAGCTGATCCAAGGCTGGAGCCCCTCTGGAGCCGGGCTGGGAGAGCTGGGAATGTTCAGCTGGAGAAGGGAAAGCTCCAGGGAGAGCTCAGAGCCCCTGGCAGGGCCTGAAGGGGCTCCAGGAGAGCTGGAGAGGGACTGGGGACAAGGGCTGGAGGGACAGGACACAGGGAATGGCTTTAGGCTGAAAGAGGGATGGATGGGATATTGGGAAGGAATTCCTGGTTGTGAGTGTAGTGCGGGGATGGGATGGACTTCCCAGAGGAGCTGGGGCTGCCCCTGGATCCCTGGCAGTGCCCAAGGCCGGGCGGGAGCCCCTGGGACAGCGGGAGGGGTCCCTGCCCTGGCAGGGGTGGCACTGGGGGGGGTTAAACCCCTTCCCACCCAAACCTTTCCACGATTCCAGCCCGGCCGTGCCTCGCAGAGGGATGTGGGCTCCGCTGAGAGGAGCTGAGGTGCCCCAGGGCCGTGGTTGTTGCTGCTGACCACAGCCGGGATGGTGGCAGCACTGGGAATGCGCCGGCGCTTCCCAACCACCAAAGGGAATTTTCCCGGTCCCCAAAGGCGCCGCGGCAGCAGAACCTCCCTGGGGACACATCCCAAGGGAAGGTTCCAGTGCAGGCTCCGCTCTCAGCCGCACAGAATTCAGGCTACGGGCCTTTAAATGACTGAATTAGGCAAAATTTGGGGTTTTTCCAAGAATCCTCCGGAAATCTGCTGCTGGAAAAGCAAACTCATCTTAAAGCTACACGCACGCAGGGCGAGCGAGTTTTCCACTCTCGAGGACTGGGATGGAAAAGACTTTTCCAGTCCCTTTCTTCTGGCCAGGTCAAGCTCGTTCCTCGTGCTGGAATCTCAGGGGCTTTGTGGAAACCTCTGGTAGTTCACCTTTCCCGGGAGTTCTCGCAGCATTTTGGGGATGTTCCATCAGGGCTGGGGGTGACTGGGGCATCCAGGGAGCCCAGACCCACGGGGTGGATCCTGGCGGAGCTCCCGGGAAGGACCAGGCTGGTGGCAAAGGGGATTTTTGCCCTTCTCAAGCAGCCAAGAGCTGCTTAAGAATCCTAAAGGCTGGAGGGGTAAATCCTTGGAGTTCAGACCCTGGAAAAGTGGGAGAGGCTCTTCAGATCCGTGTTGGAGCCGTGGCATCCCCGGGGCTGCTCCAACCCAAGGGTGACAGTGGGACCCCTCCTGCTCCTTGGGGACCCTCAGCAAGTTTTCCCAGGAGTTCTGAGGAGCCTCAGAGGAATTTTTGGGATGAGGGTGTGCAGTCGGTGTTGCTCAGTGCCTCTGGGACTGTTTGTCCTGGCACGATTTTGGGGTTAAAATCACCCGTTTTGGTGCTTGTGGCTGTGGGAGTCCCCCAGGGCACCACAGGCAGGCGCGGTCTGGGACAAAGTTTGTCACAAGCGGCGTTTGAGCGGTGCCACCCTGTCACAGCGAGGGGCCAAAAGCGCCCTTGTCCTTGTGCCTGAGCCATCCTCATCCCTTCCTCCTCCTCCTCCACATCCAGCGCCACTTCCCGCCTCAGCGGGGAGGCGGAGGATGCTCGGGGGGGGTCCCGGCCGGATCCTGAGCCGGAGAAATCCCAGCCGGACAAATCCCAGCGCAGCCCGCCCCGGCCGGGCCAGCAGCGGGCCAGTGGGTCAGGCTGATCCACCCAGCAGCCGGGAGCTCGCCCGGAATTGCGACAGCGCGGGGCTGCTGGAGGCAGCCAGCGCCGAGCCCGGCATCCAGGCAGCTCCCGAACACACCCCGGGGTTGCTATCAACATCCCTGTTGTTCTTAGCAATCCATCGTTTATCATCCCGCTGCGCCGCAGGGGCCCAGGGGCCCCGAGCCGGGGCGTGACCGCGATTGCGGCGCTCCCCGAAAGGGGCTTTGGGGTGCAGCCACCCCGCGATCCCCCGGGTCCAGAGCACGGCGAGCAGGGAGCGCACAGCGCTTTTCACACCCTGGTGCAACCTTCTTTTGCTCAACCTTCTTTTTATTCAACCTTCGTTTTATTCAACCTTCATTTTATTCAACCATCGTTTTATTCAACCCTCATTTTGCTCAACGTTCATTTTATCCAACCATAATTTTATTCAACCATCATTTTATTCAACCCTCGTTTGTTCAACCTTCGTTTTATTCCCATTTTATTTTATTCGATCTTCATCTTCCTCAGCTTTCTCTCTTCATCAAGCCCCCGGTGCTCCCCTGCCGGGGATGCAGAGGGAAGGGGTAGCAGGGAAGCTCCTCCATGAAGTTTCTTGGCAAAGCCACGGGCCTCGGCTCCCAAATCCAGCGCTCCAGCCCACGCCAGGAGTGTCCTGGCATCTCCCGTGCCCTCCCACAGCAGCTCGGCCGCACTTTCGGGAAGGGAGCCCAGCATCCTGCATCCCACTCCCCCCTCCTCAGCCGCCTCCGCAATCGCCGGTGTTTTATTTAAAAACCCGACCAAATCCCTCTCCTTTTTCAACACGAATGTTTTGTCTGAGGTTTCAAAACCCTCCCAGTGTCATCACAGCCTCCGCCCCGCTGGCTCGGACCCCTCACCTACATCCCGCAGGAAAGCCGAGGATGGGCCCAGCAACGCCTCAGCCGGGCTGGGATCTGGCTCTCGCTGGAAAATCCACCCAGCAGAGCCTCCCTCTTTGCACCGGGAGGTTCTGGCGCCGGGAATGCCATCCCTGGGCTGCCAGGAGGGAGGCAGCAGCCCGGAAAGGTCCCTGCCAGGGATGGTTCGGGTTACGGAGTGCAGGGTTTTGTCTCTAGATTAAAAAAAAAAAAATTTTACTAAGAGCCAGGCAGGCACGGAGGTGATTTATGTTTATTTTGCTCAGTTAATAACCCGTGGCACGTCCTCCCCTGCGGCGTTAGGGTGGATCAGACAAAGCTGCATTTAAATTGCAACCGTGCCCGATATTTATTTTTTAATATATTTTTATGGTCGCCTTTCCCATTTTATCGTGAGCTAGAAAAATGTTCCCGGCCGTGCCAAGAGCTGCTTAAGAATCCTAAAGGCCGGAGGGGTAAATCCTTGGAGTTCAGACCCTGGAAAAGTGGGAGAGGCTCTTCAGATCCGTGTTGGAGCCGTGGCATCCCCGGGGCTGCTCCAACCTGAGCCTCCCAAGGGTGACAGTGGGACCCCTCCTGCTCCTTGGGGACCCTCAGCAAGTTTTCCCAGGAGTTCTGAGGAGCCTCAGAGGATTTTTTGGGATGAGGGTGTGCAGTCGGTGTTGGCCAGTTGGTCAGTGCCTCTGGGACTGGGTGTCCTGGCACGATTTTGGGGTTAAAATCACCCCATTTTGGTGCCTGTGGCTGTGGGAGTCCCCAAACAGACAAATCCATCAGCCGTGAGATCCCAACCCACCCAGGTTTAGCTTTCCTGAGCTTCTGCATCTGCCCTGAAAAGAAGTTCCTGCAAAAGGAAAACCTTTTCCATCTTTTTCTGCCTGGCTGTGGCTCGGATCACGGTGGTTTATCAAACATTCAGGTGCAGACTGACAGGCAACAAGTCAAAAATCAGCTGGAGTGGTGAAAATCCATTAATACAGAATTCAATAAATTAAAATAATGGGGTTTGGCTCTGGGTGAGGGGGCTGGCAGCTGGAGATGGGATGATTCCATGTATCCGTGTGGTCGTTGGGACGTTCCTGGGGGCTGTGAGAGGAGCAGGAGGCTCGGAGAGAGGATTGACTCCTGCTCTTTACATGCAAAGCGTGAGGATCCGGCGGGAAGCCTGGATGGAGACGTGGGATGCGGGTGTTTTGGAGCAGGGAAATGCTGG